>JARYGA010001489.1:0-29895 GCA_030545235.1 Helianthus tuberosus | reverse complement strand
ATTTCTCAAGTGCAATTATTTAGAAAACCAATTTCTAAATAGTCTAAGTGTTAATATTTATTTGTTTGATCATATCATAAATAAATATTATAGGTGTTTGTCTAGCTTGTTATTGGGTATGTCCCGACTTGGATCATAACGTACTAACCACATCAATTTAATATGTGTCTTGGGCATATAGAGTCCAACACTGTCCGCATAGCTTTTCTGTCTGTCTCGAGCCGCCTTGATACGATCTCGAGTTTTGAATATTTTATCGGTAGTTTCTTGAACTAACTCAGGACCTATCATTTGTTTGTCGCCTAGTTCCGCCCAACTTAGCGGAGATCGACACTTACGGCCATATAACGCTTCGAATGGTGTGGCTTTAATACTCGTGTGATAACTGTTATTGTATGAGAACTCTACTAACGGCAGGTGAGTATCCCAATGTCCATCCTAAGTCCATCACACAAGCACGCAACATATCTTCTAAAGTTTGAATTGTGCATTCACTTTGGCCGTCAGTTTGAAGACGAAAGGTCGTGCTCAAATTTAATTGGGATCCAAAGGTCTTTTGAAAAGACTGCCAAATCCTTGATATAAAACGACCGTCTCGGTCAGAGATTATCGATCCAGGTACACCATGTCTTGCTACAATTTCTTTGAGATAGATTTCAGCTAACTTCTCAGTACTATATTCCCCACGGATAAGCAAGAAGTGAGCTGACTTGGTTAATCGGTCGACGATTACCCAAATCATGTCGTGACCACGAGAAGTCTTGGGTAATTTAGTTATGCAATCCATAGAAATATGTGCCCATTTCCAAGTAGGGATTTCGGGTTGTTGTAGCAAACCAGAAGGTTTTTGGTACTCGTCCTTAACTTCAGCACATGTTAGACATTTTCCAACATATGTCACAATATCACCATTGATATTCGGCCACCAATAAAATTCCTTGAGATCGTGATACATCTTATCCGCTCCAGGATGTGTCGAATATTTGGATTTATGAGCCTCATCAAGAATTAGGTCTCGAAGACCTCCAAAATGAGGAATCCAAATTCTATCATTGAAACATAAGGCTCTGTTCTCTTTCGACTCTAATTGTTTTTCCATAACTTTAAGCATTTCTGTTTTGAAGTTTTCTTGTTTCAATGCTTCTTGCTGAGCATCACGAATCGAGAGGTAAGGTTGTTATGAATTGTGAGCCTTAAGGATCGCACACGCAAAGGTTTAACTCTTTCTTTTCAACTTAATGCATCTGCGACAACGTTCGCTTTGCCCAGATGATATTTGATCTCGCAATCATTATCATTCAATAATTCAACCCATCGTCTTTGGCGCATATTTAACTCTTTCTTGTTAAATATATGTTGAAGACTCTTGTGATCCGTGTATATCGTGCATTTAGTGCAATACCACTGCACCTAACTCTAGGTCATGTGTGGTATAGTTCCTTTCGTGAATCTTTAGTTTGCGTGATGCTTATGCAATAACTTTCTCCCTTTGCATCAACACGCATCCTAACCCATGTCGTGAGGCATCACAATAGACTACGAAATCATCCGTACCATCTGGGAGTGATAGAATTGGTGTATTACAGAGTTTATCTTTAAGCAGTTGAAAAGTTGCTTCTTGTTTCTCTCCGCAATCAAATTTCTTATCTTTTTGAGTGAGAGAAGTGAGTGATTGAGCAATCTCCGAAAAATTCTCAATGAATCTTCGATAATAACCGGCCAATCCTAGGAATTGACATATTTCAGTCGGTGTATTTGGTGCACTCAAATTCTTTATGGCTACATGTCCGAGAAATTGAACTTCGCGAAGCCAAAATTCGCATCTGGAAAATTTCGCATACAGTTTCTCCTTTTTCAACAACTCAAGAATAGTTCTAAGATGGTGCTCGTGTTCACTTTTGGTTCATGAATATATCAATATATCATCGATAAATACTATCACGAATTTGTCGAGGTAAGGCTTGCACACGTGGTTCATTAAGTCCATGAACACCGCTGGTGCATTTGTTAAGCCAAAAGGCATAACAAGGAACTCGTAATGACCGTAACGAGTTCAGAATGCCGTTTTGGGAACACTTTCTTCTTGAACTCTGAATTGATGGTATCCTAATCTCAAATCAATCTTCGAATAATAACTCAATCCTTGAAGTTGACTGAATAGATCGTCAATCCTCGGTAATGGATACCGATTCTTGATTGTGAGTTTATTCAACTCCCGATAGTCTATGCGCACCCTAAAACTTCCATCCTTCTTCTTCACGAATAACATTGGAGCTTCCCAGGGCGAGTAGCTTGGCCTGATGAAACCTTTGTCCAACAAGTCTTGAAGTTGTGTGGATAATTCTTGCATTTCCGAATGAGCTAGTTGTTATGGAGACTTTGCCACATGTGCGGCACCTGGAATTAAGTCTATTCGAAATTCGACTTGTCGCTGTGGTGGTACTCCCGAAAAGTCTTCTGGAAAGACTTCAGGGAATTCCTTCACAACTGGGATTTCCTCGAGTTTTAGCTCCTTGGCCTTTTCGTCAACTATGTGCGCCAAGAATGCTATACTTCCTTTTCGTAGGCACTTTCGGGCTTTCATACAGGAAATAATTCGTAATGGCATTTCCCTTTTCTCACCGTGAACAAGAAGTTTCTCGTTATTAGGAAAGGGGATTCGAATGATCTTGTCGTAACATACGACTTCGACTTGGTTGGTGGATAGCCAATCCATTCCAACTACAATACCAAAACTACCTAGTTGAACGTGTATTAGGTCAATTTTGAATTTTCATTTTCCTAGTTCTAAGGAAGTTCCTTTAAGTATTTTATCAGATTCAATCACCTTTCCATTCGCTAATTCGATAGTGAATGGTATATCTAGTTTAGTTGACTTTAGTCCAAGTATATCTTTAAATTCTAAAGATATAAAACTAAAATCTGCACTGGTATCAAACAAAATAGAAGCGTAATAATCGTTGACAGGGAACGTACTGGTGATTACGTTGGGATCCTATCGCGCCTCTTTAGCTACAACCACAAAGGCTCGTCTGCGGCCTTTGTTTTCTTTGGGACAATCCTTCTTGAAGTGTCCCATATCTCCACATTTAAAATAGCCTTGGTTTTTCTTAGTCGTGGGGATTTTCTTATGTTTGTTGTTTGATATAGAACCTTTCTTGAAATACGAATACTTTCTCTTATTGTTACTCGAAGAAGACTCCACATGCGTCTCCTTTTTCACCGCACCTTTATTCAGTTTTCCCATCCTTACTACATCCTCATAAGACTTAAGGCAACAGTTATAGCCTGGGCAATTCTCAATATGGTTCCTCCAGTTCCACTATTGTTTGTAGTGTGGTTTGCTTCGTGTTGTACGACTGCTTCAGCAACTCACTGGTTCAGTAGAGCATCAAGCTCAGCTCGTGTTGTAGGTAAGGGTTCCGTTTGGGCTTAAAAAGTGTTACTTCGTTCTGGTGCCATGATCTTCTTATATATATAAAATATATATCTAAGAGATTAGACATGAACGAAAATAAAAACACATCGTCACGCACTATGATCATAAGGTCAAGATAGATCATAATGATACTTATGCAAATCTTTCGCACCATATTCATCACACCCTTGCAGGGATGTAAAATAAATTACAACAGTGTGTCAATAAGAAAATACCAACTTATATATACCATGCACCTTTTTACAATTATTTTAGTGAAGAAAACAAAAAATAATCTCGGAGTTACATCACTTCGGTCGATACAAGACATATAATAATTTATAAAATAAGGTGAAGTCTTTTCTTCACATTGTTCCTTGCTTGATATTCAAGTCTCCAAGTCTTCAACAGTCTTTAGTCTTTCACAAAATCGGGTATACTTCCCAAAAGTTAGTAATTGAACATAACTACCGTGGTGTGGGATGTGAAAGTGAAGACATAGAAATTAGACCATTAAGGCACGTAACCTCCTCCTCGAGACCAAAAATGTGCCTAATGGTGGCAGTCGAGTGGTTCTCATGGGTACGAAGGTGTTCCTCAAATGATAGAGGCGCTTTGTGGAATGTAGAGTGTGGAGGGACTGATAGGGGGAAAATGATAGTAATGGGGCATTTAGGGGGAGGTCGAGTAGCAGAAATCTAAGTCTCAAGATCATGGACTCGTCTAAAGGGAATACTAAGATGAATCTTGGAAGATAAAACTCATAGTTTATAGTATTAAGCGGAAAATGGCATGGACTATAAGGATTAGATGGGCATATGTCCGTTGGTGGAGGTTGAGAATGTGCATCGGAATAGTAAGGTGGAGAGTCGTGGGTGATAGGATGTATGTGTTGTCCATATGCCTAAGCAGAACAACCATCTGTTGAGGAGGGAGAACCAAACGATCACTTCTGTCCTTACAGTATGCATTTCATACCCCCATGGACCTTGGCCGTCCAAAGTAGGGAAAATCCTTCGTCGCATTAACATATGTGACGAATACATTATTATTGTTTGAGCTCAACGAGTTCCAACAAAGTTGTTATGATTTCCATAGATGTCGAATAGAATGTGGTAAAAGAGTTGCGCCATGGCTCATGCCATACTATCCTTTGAGACAAAATGAATGTTAAATGATGGATTTTATCATAATAACTCCAATAAATATGATAAGGTGTTATAGGCACCGTGAGATAAACCCAAATGTTGGAGTGTTAGAATGTTTGAGGAAAATCCTTCCTGGATGGTTATCCTAATTTGTTTGCTTAGATGAGTAGTCTCAACTGACTTGTGATATAAATCGAATGCTAGGCACGAAATCAATACGTATAATCTTTAATGTATTGTGGGGACTCATAGTAATCACCTTAGTTAACATTCTAAGAAATGTTAAAATTGAACTCTCAAGTAACAACTCAGGGATTTTGAACAGGTAGTGATCATTAATCTGACCCGTATGGCCCACCAGGATTCCCATCCACCGCAAGTTATTATTACGTGGGCCCCGTAATAATAAATTGCCTTGTATGGTCACCCTAGCGTTCCCTCGTTCATAACAGACGATCAGTCGGAGAAGGGGAAATGACTCTCTATTTACTTTTAACATAGAATGGACCTTCGTGTGGTCCACGCGTTAATACTTGTTGCCATCGCTCGCGGAATGGCACGACATTAAGAATTATAAGTAAAGAGGATTCTTAACAATAATGGTTGAATGGGCACCTTCAAGATGAGTGTTTCATCTTCCTTATCTTGACAAGAATGTCACCAATCATGATTAATATGAACCATAGGAACCTCGTTCCTACTAATAGAGTGTTCGTCCGAGGCTACCACCTCCGCCTCGTTCCTACTAACATGTGAACAACTTATAAATAATCGATTTTTGGGCAATTGTACTTTTGTTTTCATCGTTGTTTATATCGTATATCGTTTCCAGTTCGACTTATTGTTATCGTGTCTAAACCCCGTAGACTTGTACCAAATAAACTAGTCTTTGGTATCATCGTTTCGAACTATGGTTTTGTATTAGTGGACGCTTTGTAAAAATATAATGTAGAACGCTCGTTGTAAAGAACATCGTTTTGAAATTGTAGACCAGACTCAAAAAGAATCTTAGTTCACTACAATTGATGCTCTGATACCTGGTCTGTCACACCCTGATTTTCGGTTTATGCGGAAGCGTATGGTGAGGTGTGACGGGAGCGACAATCGTTACAATCAATCGAGTAAACAGCATATTTGAAACATAAAAGATGTTCATCCATACATTTATTTTTAAACCATAATTTACAATACATATGTCTTGTTCGAAAGTTAAAACATCTACAACTTTAACACATTATTCAAAGTTCAAAATAGTTTTACACAACATGATAACTGAACAAGGATGACATCTCAAAAGCTTGCATTCTTGATAACCACTCGAACATATTTTTCCCAAAGCCATCCACAAATCTCCTGTAATACATGTTAATTTTGAAAACGTCAACAAAAGTTGAGTGAATTCATGTTATTTTGTTTTCGCATCAAATTATTCTCCAAAACATTTGAAGTAGTAAAATTCGTTTTTGTATAGTATAATAAAAGAAATTGTATGATCATTAGTGTGTTACAAGGACACTAATATGTATGCCGAATAGGAGGCAACCAAACCTTGACAATTTATCGTGTGTGTCAACGACACTAGTTTGGCACAAAGGCACTCTTAACGATCGTGGTTATCATTGTCGTTAAGAGTGGGGCTTGCCAAAACCCAAATAGATCTATTCGTTTGTTCCTCGGTACTTGTTTATTCATTAATGGTCCCTTTATTTTAAACACCTATCTGCATGCGATCAATATAGTTTCATGGTAAGCATCATACTATTTGTAACATGTATATATCCCCGAAAGTTTAAAACTATAAACATTCAAAATAAAAGGGGAAACATGAACTCACATATTTGCGTTCCGTGCAAATCTCTATTCGATTCCTTGTTTGTGGTTCGTTTCTTGACCTACGAGTGTTCTAATCTCGTTAGACACTTAGGTTTGTGTTTGTTTATCGTACAAGTATTTCATCTTGTATTTCGTTTTTAGTTTCTCGTAATCGTTTGCTTCCTTTGTATATATATATATATATGTATATATATGTATATATATATGTATGTATGTATATATATATATATATATATGTATGTATGTATGTATGTATATATATATATATATATGTATGTATGTATATATTCTATTTGGTTCGTTTTTGAATGGGCTTAATTTATGTGTTAGATCTTAAGTCCATTTTGTGTATTTGGTGTATATGGGCCTAGCCCAAATAACTTTGTTTAAAATGGGTAAAGCCCAAATTGATTTTGTAGAAGTGGGCCTTAGCCCAAAACACTTTTATAAAAGTGGGCCTAGCCCAATTTAGTTTATAATTGTGGACTTGTCCCAAATAATTTGTGTAAGAATGGGCCTAGCCCAAATTATTTTCTAAAAATGTATCTAGTCCATAATAATTCACAAAAATTGGGTTTTTAGTCCAAGTATTTTGTAGTGTGGGCTTTAGCCCAATTTTGGCTAAAAGTATATTTTAGTCCATTGTTTTGTAAATGTGGGCCTAGCCCAAATTTTATTTATGAGAAATGGACATTAGCCCAATTTAACTTATGGACTACATTTTAATTTACAAGATTTGGGCTAGTATAAAATAATAGTAATACTTGTATTTTTATAAAAATCTAGTTTTTATAAAAATCATTAGTTGTGCCATAATTGGACCTTTTAAGTGTATCAGCATTTGCGATGGCTTGTATTTTTGTTATAGTTGTTTACTACTTGTCGGTTTGATTTATTCGTATCCTTTGTCCCGTTTGTGTCGTCCGTCTCGTTTTTACCATTTGTTTTGTTTGTGCCATCACAGTTTTGTCCAATAGTCCATATTGTCCAATAGTGTCCGAATTTGTCCATTTGTGTGCTCATGTACAAGGATGGACATTTTATTTCGTTTTTCAAGTTCATATATATTTTTGTAATTTTCGTGGATGTGTATAAATTTTGTATTTGTTCCTTACTTGAACTAAACATACAATGTACACATCAAAAATATATATTTATGATACTTGATGGCTATTTTTGAAAGTACATATTTTATCCAAAAATATATACTTGTCACTTTTGTTTATAAATCTTTTTATAAAACATGGATTTATAACTTTGTCCAAAATTTGTTCAACAATGTTCAAAGACCTCAAATAGTTGTTCTAGTTACATACTTCTTTGTTTAACAACTTTTAAACATAACAAAATTCATAAAAATTTTGCCATAGTTTTGTTTGAAATATAGATTTTCCCCAAGTTTATACAAAACTTGTTTTCAATTTATTTCAACACAAAACATCATCAAGTATCACTATCCATAAAAATTTGTCAAAAAAGTAGCATGAACATTATATAGTTCTTAACTTTCCCAAAAAGAAAACTTTATTCCTTATTTTTACCAAAAATTTGCAGAACAAGATTTTATTGAAAATTCTTGTTTTAGATGACTCACAAGGTCTTTTGAAACATAAATATGTGTTCAAAATGTTTACTACTAATATATTTCATAATGTTGATTCTTTCCAGAAATGGAAACTTTATTCAAGAAATTTTTCAAAAATTTATTTTCTTGGATTTAAATGATTTCTCATATTTTACTAACACGAATGTTCATCATAAGTCATGTTCATCACTTTTGTTGATGAATCTTGGTTGATCCTACATGCATGTATGTAGATCATATTTTTAAGCAAAAATAACCAAGATTCAAGTTTACTAGTCTAGATTTCTCAACCATTGGGTGTCAGCCCAGTGGCCACCGCACCCCGCAAACACCGTGGGGACTCAGGTTCGACTCCGGTCGTTGGCGTTTACCGCACCTGATGTCCACTCGGGTGGGGGACTCACCGCCAGGCGGCGTTGCGGGTCGCTAGCCTGGGGAGGGAAAACCCTCCCGCAGTTAATGGTACCGTGCACCTACCATTTTTTTACTCAGGTGGGGAACTCACCACCATCCCATAATCAAAGAAAAATCATGGATAAAAATAAGGATTTTTAGTTGTTCTTGTAGTTATTCATGTGGGTTTTGTTTGGATTTTGGTTTATGATGAACTTGTAAAAGAAATCAAGAATAAAAGTTAGACTAGTGTAGTGTTCTTACAATTTTTCATAGGAAATAAGGATGAAGATAAGAAAATCTTGATGATCTAAGGGCTTCTAGTTCGACCAAAAATGCTCCAAATAGCATTACTAATATCCCTAATATCTTTTTTCATCCATGCATGCTCGAATTTGGTGTTCTTGAGTTTGAAAAAGATGAAGATGGTGTTGTTCTTGTCCTAGCCTATTTTTAGAGAGAGAGAGAGAGAGAGAGGAAGAGTTTGATGGTTTTTGGTGTTGGAAAATGGTAATGAATGGAGTGTAAGAGAAGGTGGAGTGTAAGAATCATTTAAATCTTGGAAAGTACACTAATCATACTTCTAAAACATCCAACACACCATAAACAAATGAGTAGGCTTAAGTGGGGACCCACAATTTTCGAAAATCAGCTATGGGGGGGGGGCGGGTATTTTTTTAAATTTTTTTATAAAAATCTTGTTTTAACTAGAAGCTTTAAGAATTTTAAGAACTTTGATATTTTATATAAAAATATCTACAAGGTTTTAAGCTCTAATATTTTAAAGTAGTGTGACACTAGGAAAAACTAGTTCACCAAAATTTTTAGTTTGTAGTTCGGGTGAAAAAGTCGGTTCGGGTCCTATACCGGGTTAAATACTGACACCGTGTTTTGTTTAAGTAAATATATGGCAAAAATTATTTTTGCACACGTTTTATCATCCAGATAATTAATCCAACTTTTTGGACTAAAAATTTTACTATTTCTGACACGGTTCCGGTACCGGCTTTGTTGTCTGGCAGTTTACTGAACTAGTCGTGCAGCTTAACGCTATAAGATTCGATTGCGGTATTTTGTGTCGTTTTTAATACCCACTATATTATTTATGCCAAATAATGTTTATTTTTGGGTTTTCGGACAGTTACTGTTTCGTTCTGCTGAATGTTGTACACTCCCGCAGGATTGCTGTATTTTTCTGCGGACTTTGACAATTTGGTTTTTAATTGGAATTTTCTAAATAATAAGGCACATATTATTTTTGAACAAAGCTTTTTATAGAATATTTGGGTAGACATATATGTATGTCTTGTTTTTTTCGTGTCAGACTGTACCGCAACTAGTACTGACATGTATCGTTTATTCGCGTTCCTATCATCAGTCTAGGATATTGTTTCCAATCGCAATGGATTTGTTATCATAATTCATTATGATTTTTATAGTTCCTAGAATTTTTAGACTTAATTAATTAAAATCAAGTCAAACACGCGAAAATAATAGTTGAGATAGTTGTTCAGGTTGTACGGAATTACCGGAATTTTACCGATTGTCACAAAAAGTGCTTAAAATGAAACATATATGAAGTTTTGAAGGACTAGGGACTGAAAGTGTCAAGTTTTCAAAACTGGTCAATCAGGTCGATAGGAGAGTCGCTTGCCGCGAGAGCCCCCCTGACTCTCTTGCTAGCCGCGAGCCAGTGCCCAGATGCGAAAAAAGATACCTGCATCTTTTTCAGCTTTGTTCCCTAATCAAACCACCATGAAGCCTGAATTCGAAACAAGGAGCCTGTAGATGGTTTTTAAAAACCTCTAGGACACTTGTGATGATCAGAGGAAGCCTCAATACACTTGGCCTGATATTGAGAATCCTTGAATTAGTATAAATAGGAGCCTTTGGTTGCCATTTGAACTTGCACCTCTCAAAAATCACTTCTCTTCTCATTCTCTGAGGTTCCTATTCAAAAAGGAAGCTCCCCTTAGTCTAATCTTCGAGCTAGGACCTGTTGTAAGTGTCCTTGGCCACTCTAGTTTGGTTTTTATGCATTTAAAAGCCGAAAGTCAAAGTTGCCGCTAATCGGATTTGACTTTCGGTTTACACCTAAACGGTCCAGCCATTGTTCGAGGCGAATATGGTACATGATCGTAATGAGGTAGGTGTTAATCCCTCAAAAGGGCACCTCCTAATTACCTCGTTTACTTAGTTAATTGTCGGGTCAAATGTTGCAGCCCCCGACCCCTACCCCGGGAGCGGATGCCGCGAGCTCCAGATGGGTGTCGGTGTTTATTAATTTGACAGCGGAAATGAGAGATCAGGACCGTAGTTAGGAAATATTTTTATCAGAGTAAAGCACCAAATTTTTATAACAAATCCTTGGGATGAAACCCAAATACAATTGTAAGGATAAACCCTAATTATTGAAAACAAAACTCCTTTTTATTTAGGTAACTTTTATAGCCACTTTTCCAAGCCTATAGTGCTCTCCAGCTGGCTTCTATTGGCTTTCACATTATCTTACCTGAAACGCGTTTTAAAAACATTTTATCAACAAGAAATACTAGCGAGTGCATCCCAGTTTAATCAAAACAATTTTTATCACTTACAGTATTAAGGTCATCCGCAATTATATTTGTTTATATCTACTCAATTACTTATTCAGTACTGTCAACACCTGACCTGTGGTTCATATTACCCATTGGCTACAATCTTTGTCCAATGGTAACGTTTTCCACATTTTGTATACAAAACCCCAACATACCGGCAGTAATTGTAGAATCACAAATACTTAATTACTGTTAAGTGTAATTTAAAATAATTGTGGTTTTGGTAAAACATTTTGACTCACAAAAAGATTTATAAAAAGGTGGCAAAAAACAAATGTACTCACATTGTTGACTTAGGTAAAACTAAAGATTCCTGGTGATTCTCCTAGTTATTATCTATTTAAAATTAAACAATGCACACGTGTTAGTAAAACAACCCAAAACACATTGACCGTACAACTCGAGACATAATTTCAATGATTGAGTCGGGCAGACCCGATATGCATTACGGAATCCTAAATCCTAAATCAATCAAGTGTACACACGAGAAAGAACTCCAACGATTGAGTCGGGCAGAGCTCTGACATATGCTACGGAGCCCTAAATTTATTGTGTAGGGTAATAGCAGAGTTATAATACTTACAACGAGGCAGAGCTTTGCTTTATAGTGTGTGTTATGCCTCAGTAGAATTTCTACTATTAGAGAATTTGAGAGAGATTTCATGAATTGAACGACTGAACAAATGAGCCTGAGCCCTCCATTTATAGGCTACTCGGTCACTTGGTCGCTCCCCGCGAAAGAGAAGGCTAAGGCCTTCGTGGCCCGCGAGAGACCACGTGTCGCGTATAGCTTCGCTGAGTCAACGTGTAGATCTGGTGAGCCATGTGCCATGTGGCACTATGCCTTGTCCGACAAACAAAGGCAGTCGCGCCCCGTGACAGACCAAGGGATCTTGGTCACGGCCAGCGAGAAATAATCAAAATTCGTTTTTCTTTATTTTTGTAAATACAAGGGCATTTTGGGCTCATTTCTCAGGGTATATTTAGGGATGTCTAAGGATACGTTAAGGGTTCTAGAAGGGTCGTTATATCCTCCTCACCTTATTTTAGATCTCCTCCTCGAGGTCTGTTGGAACAGGTGTGGGTATTTCCTCTTCATCTCTGACTCGAGTTCCCAAGTGTATTCTGGTCCTCTCTTGGATTCCCATTTCACTTTGACCAGAACCAGTCTCTTGTGTTTGAGATTCTTGATCTTTCTATCTTCAATACGAACGGGTTTCTCGATAAACTTAAGTTTCTCATTTACGTCTATGTCCTTAAAAGGTATCACTAACGATTCATCTGCTAAACACTTTTTGAGATTACATACATGAAACACATCATGTATTCCTGCCATTTCCTCTGGTAGTTGTAGCTGATAGGCTACAGGTCCTATTCTTCTAATAATCTCAAAAGGTCCAACATACCTGGGGCTTAGCTTTCCCCTTTTAACGAATCTGACTACTCCTTTCCATGGAGAAATACTTTATCTCCTACTTGAAATTCTAAAGGTTTTCGTCTGTTATCTGCATAACTCTTTTGGCGATCTCGTGCTGTTTTTAGTCTTTCTTTGACTTGATGTTATTCTAGGAATATATTGGTTGTCTCGACATCGCGTAACTATAGATTGTCATTTCCGCCGTGTTATTTTCGGTAACCTTCATCATCCTGATATTATATATCAAGGAATTCAAGCTCATAAATCTCTTAAAATTATTTTTGCGCTCAAAGCTCGAAAATTCATATCAAACGGCTGTGCTGGATTCTTAGCATCGATTAAGGATACTTCTGCTAGTGTTAATAGTATCGATAGCCATTCTGTTGTCCGTGAATATCCTGATGTATTTCCGGATGAACTACCAGGATTACCACCCGACCGTCAGGTAGAATTCACCATCGACTTGATCCCTGGTTCCGAACCTATTTCTAAAGCTCCATATCGTATGGCCCCGATGGAACTGAAGGAGTTGAAGGAACAATTGCAAGAATTGTTAGATCTAGGATTCATAAGACCCAGTGTTTCACCTTGGGGTGCTCCGGTCTTATTTGTGAAGAAGAAAGATGGTAGTATGCGTTTATGTATTGACTACCGAGAGCTAAACAAAATTACTATTCGTAATCAGTATCCTATGTCTCGCATTGATGATCTCTTTGATCAACTTCAGGGGGCTCAGTTCTTCTCAAAAATTGACCTGAGGTCCGGGTACCATCAGCTAAAGATCAAAAATGATGATGTTCCCAAGACCGCCTTTCGTACTCGTTATGGTCATTACGAATTCTTGGTTATGCCCTTTGGGCTAACTAATGCACCCGCAGTCTTCATGGATTTGATGAATCGCGTATTTCACAAATTCCTAGACAAATTCGTTATTGTCTTTATCGATGACATTCTAGTGTATTCTAAGAGTCACGAAGAGCATGAAGCACATCTACATGCAGTACTTGGAACCTTGCGGCATGAGAAGTTGTACGCTAAGTTTTCCAAATGTGACTTTTGGCTTAGCCAAGTGGCATTTCTAGGTCATGTCATATCAGCAGAGGGAATTATGGTAGACCCAACAAAGGTTGAAGCTATTACAAAATGGCCAAGACCCATTTCTGTTACCGAAATACAAAGTTTCTTGGGTCTTGCTGGCTATTACCGAAGATTTGTTGAAAGATTCTCGGTAATTGCTTTACCACTCACAAAACTCCTAAGGAAAGGGGTGAAGTACTCATGGAATGAGGATCAAGATAAAAGCTTTGAAGAATTGAAAAAACGACTCGTATCCTCTCCGATACTCGCTCTCCCTTCTGGATCAGGAGGTTACCAAGTCTATAGTGATGCCTCAAAGAAAGGATTAGGTTGTGTGCTAATGCAACATGGGAAGGTTATCGCTTATGCCTCCCGTCAGTTGAAGCCTTATGAAGTTAACTACCCTAAACATGATTTAGAACTAGCCACAGTCGTCTTTGCACTTAAGATTTGGCGACACTATCTGTATGGTGAGAGTTGTGATATCTTTACTGACCACAAGAGCCTCAAGTACATATTTACGTAGAAGGAGCTAAATATGAGGCAAAGAAGGTGGTTAGAACTTTTAAAAGATTACGACGCAAATATTCAATACCATCCAGGCAAAGCCAATGTTGTAGCTGACACATTGAGCCGAAAGAATTCCGGGACGCTATCTTGCTTACAAATTCAGCCTCATATTAGGAGGGATCTCGAAAGGATGAACATTTGGCTTCAGGTTAGTAAATCTGATGGATATCTAGCTAGAATGTAGATTGAACCTGACCTCATATCACGGATCAAAGATGCACAAAAGCAAGATGGAGAACTTTGGGCAATTGTTCAAAATCTTGAGGTGGGTAAGCAATCTGAATTTAGTATAGACCATCATGGGGTGATTTGGTGCGGCAAAAGACTTTGTGTACCCGATGACTCCACCCTTCGTGAGTCATTGTTAGCCGAAGCTCACAGCTCACCATTTTCAATTCACCCAGGATCTACCAAGATGTATCGAGACTTAAGACAGAACTTCTGGTGGAATGGCATGAAGGAAGACGTTGCTCGATACGTAAGTAAATGCCTCACTTGCCAACAGGTGAAAATTGAACACAAACGAGCAAGCGGTCTGTTGCAGCCATTAGATATTCCCATATGGAAGTGGGATGAGATCACAATGGATTTTGTTACCGGTTTGCCTAAGACTTTCAAGAAGAATGATGTTGTATGGGTTGTTGTCGATAGATTATCAAAGTCACCACATTTTCTACCGATTCAGCAAGGATTTTCGGTTAATAAGTTATCCGAAATATTTCTTCAAGAAATTATTCGACTCCATGGCACACCATCTTCCATTGTTTCTGATAGAGACCCACGTTTCACCTCACGATTTTGGAAAGGTTTTCAGGCAGCTTGGGGTACACGACTGAAGTTTAGTACAGCTTTCCATCCACAAACAGATGGGCAGTCAGAACGCACGATTCAGATCTTGGAAGACATGCTCCGAGCATGTGCACTTGAATGGTCTGGAAACTGGGATGAATATCTATGCCTTGTTGAGTTTGCTTACAACAATAGTTGGCAAGCAAGTATTGGTATGGCCCCTTTTGAGCTTTTATACGGTCAGAAATGTCGCGCACCGATCTGCTGGGATGAAGTGGCAGAAAAGATTATTGAAGGGCCAGAATTAGTTCAGATTACAAATGAAAAAGTCACTATGGCACGAGAAAAACTAAAAGAAGCTCAGAGCAGACAAAAGAGCTATGCAGATCAAGATAGACGACCACTCGAATTTAAAATTGGTGACCACGTATTCTTAAAGGTATCACCTTGGCGTGGCGTTCGTAGATTTGGAATTAAAGGAAAGCTTAGTCCTCAGTTCATTGGTCCGTTTGAAATCCTTGAAAGAATTGGAGAAGTATCATATCGATTAGCTCTACCGCCTCAACTCTCGCATGTTCATAACGTTTTTCATGTCTCCTCGTTAAGAGGATATAATTATCATCCACTCCATGTCATTAGTTATCCGTTACTTAAAATTCACGAAGATTTGTCCTACGAAGAGGAACCAGAAGCCATCTTAGATCGACAAGAAAGGGTTATGCGTAGGAAAGTAATTCCGTTTGTTAAAATCCTCTGGAAAAATCACTCTGAACGCGAAGCAACATGGGAATCTGAAGAATCAATTCGCTCTCTATACCCTAATCTATTCTCGCAATGGAATTTTAGTCAAGATAACGGTGAACCTTGCTCTTTGATCTATGTTCATTTATTTCTGCTTATGGTCATTCATGCTTTGCCTTATGTGAATATATCTTAGTTATGATTAAGCATAATTATGTAGGAGATATCAGTACCAATAGTCACTCTTGTTATCTGTAAGTTTATGTTGATTTTCTGCATGATTAAATATATTATTAAGATACGTAGAAAAAGAACCATTAGGACATGGTGGTAAGGTAAGTATAAATTTCAGGATACACCTGTGTGTTTGGGAGATTTTTTTTGTTATATAAGTTAGTAACTCTGCTATGAAAGTTCCGTTCCTGTTACTTACGCGATATGTTTGAAAAATTTCGAGGACGAAATTTCTTTTAAGGGGGTAATAGTTGTAATAACCCTAAATTTAAAAATCATTATTCTAGAAATAAAAGAATAATAATAATATATATTTATATTATGATCCATCTTTCTGTATATCAACCAAAACTATTATTAGTATTTATAAATTAACCAATAGGAAACCCTAATTAAGACACCCACGTGATTCTGCATAAACCCTAAAATTTTCAGAATTTTCAGAATCAGGATCAGGGCCCCTAAAATTCAGGGGGGGGGGGGTATTTTCTAGTGATACTTATCCATTTATCTCGCTGTCAAATTCGAGTTTATCCATTTCGTCGACTCAGCTAGGCTAGTCCCATGCGTGGCAACCCTATGATCAATAGGTAACCCTTACGGACCGTAAGGGTTATTTGTTACGGTCCGTAAGGGAGGGCAAAATTCGACTATAAATAGCAGAGGTTGGCACTTGCTTCTGGGCGCTTGAACAACGAACAAAGTCGGAAATTACACGGAATTATGCTCTGTTTACCACAATTAACACACACGAAACACTAATTAGTATAGCGGGGTGCTGCAGAACAGGGTAATAACTCGATCGCTATTACGATTCAATGTCCGATCGATTAAAACTATCCGATAGATGTTTAAGTGCTGCTCAAATTGGGTTTATACTTTGTCATTCATCGTGATTTCGACTTGAATGTTTGAGTGATGTTCGAAATCGGACTATACTCTATCATTCGTTGTGAATCCGCTGGATGTTTAAGTATCGCACTTTGTCATTTGTTGTGAGGGTTTGATCTCGTGAGTTATCGTAAATGCTGTATTAAGTTACTAACCTAGTTGTGTGCATGTTATTTAAATTAGGTTAAAAGCTTAATCAGTAGTCTAAACTCTGCCCGTATAAATCTGAAATATTATAGCAAGGTAGCATCACTTTGGAATTTTAAGGTACGGATCCTTACCCCACTACTTGTTGTTTGATATTCAATTGTTATAAACCCATTAAATTCGTATAGCTTTTCAACCTCATCACGTCTTTGATTATCGATTCATTTGACAGTCCGTTTGATTTCTATTCTAATCACAACTTTGGATTTAGCTTTCCTGTCATGCGATAGTATTATGTTAGTTGTATTCATTATCGCATGTTCCAATATATGTTACGTCTTGTTATGAAAAGTATTTTGATAAGTTATGTAAATAATACCTTTTGTACTCTGATACCCTGAGTATCGCTTCTCGTGGAGTGTCCCACGAGCATGTTCTTGCGGCATCAACATCATGTGCTCCATCCGTGACGGAGAGATCAGTTCACGGCGTCTCTTAAGTACAAGTGTGGTACATATGGCTATTAGGAGGCGTATGGATCGATCCTAGGATTTAAGTATAAGGAGGTGGATAACGGGTATGCCAACTCGCCATCTCATGTGATAATTATGCAGGAGTAGCTACCTGTGTACTGTCACGTTTTAAGTTTGCTCATGGGTACATCCGTAAGATATGATTCTGAAATTTTGTTCTTGCATCGTATCATTTTCGCATAAAGTTCCCTTCGGATAACATTTCATATAAGCGTTATTTGTTATTTGAGCCTATTATTCCGTACTGAGCATTCGGCTCATTCCGTAAAAATTTTGTATATACAGGTTCACAGGTTACTTTGGGCGGGGAAAAGAGAGAAGAATAAAGCCTAGGAATAAATCTGAAGATGTTAGTTAATCAAGTCGAATGTGTCCGCTTGTATATTAAACTTAAGTTTAGTGGTCGTATGGTTGTATCATTGTCAAATAAATAAATGGAATTATGACTTTTGTTTATGATACTGTTATTGTGACACGTCAGCCCTTCCGGGTTGGGGTGTTACACTTATAATGTGAACACATGCAATCTGGAAGGGTGGATGCATGTATCCCGAGTTTTCTGTCTAAGGCTAGAGTGTTCGTACAAATCCACATAATCGGACCAGTCACTCTTACATGGGAACTCTTGGGGTGAGTGTCCACTTATAGGCTAAAGCATGTCTTCGCGATACATTAATATGACCCGCCTACTTTGATTAGTCACTGTGTCGTTTGTTTGCCTTAGGTAACAAACAAGTGATCACAATCTTTATGCGTTGTCGATATATTTAAACATTCTGTTTTGATTATCCGATAACATCTCACTTGTTTCCTCCCATTATCGTTAGGATGCCTCTTCATCGCAGTGACACTCAAATGTCCGAACGGGCTGCTACGATCGCCCAACGAATAGGCGTAGTACTCCAGAGGACCGTTGAGTTAGCTATTGCCATGTCTCGTCTCAAGGATGAAACCACCCAAGAGACCCCAAAGGAAACAAAAGCCAAGCCTTCACGAAAATCAAGGAAGCGTAAATCTTCAAAGAATCTTACAGCGGTTGCTCCAAATCAAGCAGGACCTAGCCAGGTGGCAACACCACCAGCTAAGAAGCCATACAGAGGAAAAGCTTCTCTATGCAATCGATGCAACCATCATTATCTGAATCAAACACCATATCTCAAATGTACCTACTGTGGGCGATGGGCCCATTTGGTCAAAACATGTCGTTTTGCTATCCGAAACAAAATTGTTGCAAATCCTACTGCTGCTCAAGCACCATACGAAGGAAAAGCCCCTTTGTGCAATCAATGTAACCTTCATCACCATGCCAGTGTCAAATGCCGAAAATGTTCGAACTGTGGGCTTTTTGGTCATACGGAAAAAATATGTCGTTCACCCACTGCGTCAAACCAAGCTATTCAGATCCAGCACAAGCTCGTTTGCCATTTGGATCATGCTACACCTGTGGCGAGATGGGTCATTTCAGGAACAAATGCACAAAGCTTGTCAAGGCAAGGCCGACCCATGAATGAGCATTTGGCTGACTGGAAGATGATGCTGCTTTGAAATAACTAAAAAAAAATCTTATGTTTTTGTTTCTTTTGATTTCCTTGAACTCTGAAACAATTTGGTTGGTTTATAAATAAATCGTTGTTCACAATTCTGATGTACAAAACAAATGTAGTTACATATGTGTATGGCATACCCCTACGATACCTACACCAAAGAACTATGTTTTTTGCAAAACAAACTACTCTTGTAGTTCTCCCATTCATATGATCGCTCACGATTTCCCCAAAAATCCTAAATACTCGTTTCCTTCTAAGAAACAAAGTACAAGGTACAAGTTACAAATCTGGACGAATACTCAAAGTACCACTTTAAATCCTCGTTTGGATATCTAAGGGAACTCTTCATAAGCCCTTCAATAGTCTTATGCGATATATCTATGTAGATATCATTACATTTTGGTTTTCATAACAACATACATAGTATATGTTTTCAAAACAGCCTCTATGGTTTAAAACATTTTAACATAGTATATTTACTAAATATACCAAGTGCATAATTTCAAAAAAAATAAATAAATAAAAAATAAAAAACATTATGTACGTTAAAAAAAACCTTACACACGATTTCAAAACCATCTCACATGATTTTTAAACAATTTATAAACATACTTACCTAATACACCTACCATATGATTTCAAAAGCATTACGTAAGGTTTCAAAAACATTAAACACATTTCCAAAGAACCCCATGCATAGTTTACAAGAACACTCTGCTCATATGTTGACTTAACGTACGTAGTGCACGACCTCCAAATTCTGCTTCATATGTCGCCTTGGCATATCTAGCACCTTAACTCCATGAACACTTTGCCTCATGTGTTGACTTAAGCACGTCTAGTACAAGGTTTCGAAACATCTCCCGCTACACGAATTTCAAAATCCTTATAGGATCTTCCTATCTTCATGATTAGATCCTTAATTGTATTCTTTGTATGCTTTAATATGTATATTATGATTCAATAAGTACAAAGCCGAATTCCTATAAGATCTTCATATCTTCATGGTCAGATTCTTGAGAATGTGTAAAGTACTAATTGAAGTCCATGGATTGGATTCCTGGTATACTTTAAATACACGTGTACAAATCAATAAAAAGTTGACGAACAATTTAATAACAAGTTGATAACAAATTGAAAACCAAGTTAAGCAGTTATGTGATTATGTGTTTATATGTTTATGTGGTTTTGTGTAATCCGAATATTCGTTATCCAAATCCTCGTAGAATCTCCCATATCCTCATATGAGGGATTCATAGAAGGATATCCGAATGTACTACCTTAAATCCTTAATGGGCTTCTATGTAATAGTTAAGATGTCACACCCTCAAATTTCCACGTGCGGAGTACCACCGCGAGGCGTGTGACTGCCCAGGATCAAGCCACCAATCACATTGAACATTAAATATAAGCAACATAAAAACCATCACCAATGCGATCAGTGACATATCGTTTAAGTTTAAAACATAAAAAGTTTGAAAACAAAGTTCTAATCACAATTAGTTTTAAAGCAAAGTTCAGATGTTTAGCGGAAGCATGAAGTTTGGAAATAGTTTGGACGACCACCACAATGGTCCAGGCAAACTCCAGCGCAGCATCTACGAACCTGCAAGCATGCAGTAAGGTGTCAACATAAAGTTGAGCGAGTTCACGGTTTTTCGAAAACGGTTTTATTGTTTTATCCCAAAAATGTTTGTTTTATGCGTTACCATGTTATCCAGAATGTATAGTGGGAAATCCATCCCAAAATGAGCTACTAAACTGTGTAGTACCGAAACTTTGACGTAGTTGTTGTTTGCCCTTTTAGGTCAATGTCTACCATCATTTGCCCGTTAATCCAGATAATAGTTCACGCCCGGCTCCCCGCATGGTGTGAGGTTATCAAATCTAATAGCGCTATCAACTAATATCCCGTTCGCTCCCCGCGATTAATCGGTATAAGTGTAAGGGACTTTCCTTGGTAGAGTTTCGTTTAGTATGGTAGCTCCCAAACAATTGGGAGTGCATGTTTTTAAACTTATGAGTTTCGTTTAATTGCTATCCCGTTCCCTTGGAATATTAGGTTCCCAAACCATCGGGAATACATGCTTAGAGTATTAGTCGTGAACTTACCTCGGTTTGCTCGGCAGATAAAGCGTTTGTCCTAAGTTGGTCAACCACACCCTATTATGGTTACCATACGTTAGGACGGTAAACAAGTAATCACGTACAAGCTACACGTATCTAACACGTATTTGTCAAGTACCATACTAGTAGTAATAATTAACTGTACTAAACATGCACACATATCACCATAGCAGTAACAGTTAAACATGTATACAATTAATAGTTGTCTGTGCGACCCATTTGTCAGTGTGCAGCCCACACGAAATGGGCTTGTGCGGTCCAAAAGCAGGTGAGGCCCAAAAGATTAAAGTGACTTGTGCGATCAGTACCCACTTGTGCGATTGGAATATTACTTGTGCGATTACAATTAGTTGTGCGGTTGGAAATAATTTTGTTTTCTATATTATAAAGTCAAAATTGTGCGATTGTGTGTATATATTATAAAGTGAAATTGTGCGATCAATAGTGGTGGGGCCCAATGTATTTAATGCTAAATCAGAGCATGTTGGTTATTTCATAAAATGTGCGATTGACCATTTTGTACCATGAACAAGTGGGGCTAGGCCTTCAATTGTGCGACTAGAATAAAACAACAAGGTAGGACCTGGTCTTTAGAATTGTGCGATCCATATTCAAAATACCAAACAGTTGAGTGGGGGGATCAGACATGTACGAACCTTAATACACATTCCTTTTACTCTTTTCAAATCAATCAGAAAGAGACAAAACATTTAATCACAAAATTCTCAAATCATCATGTGACACTCATCACCTTCGAAATACAAAGGCACGCATCAACCAGTTGTACCCTACACATACCCATATGTACAATCCATGAAAATCTATCATCAAACTTTCATATTCAGTCATCTTCATTCCTCATTCAATCATGAAATCTAGAAACATAAGCAGATCCATGTATCTATTACAAATTATTCTCATCTTCAACTTACAAACAATTAACAGATTCACATATCCAGCAACATCTTTATCATTCTAATCGACTAGTAACCCCTATCCTCATCATCATCATTTCAATATTTAACAGAAATCAACGTCATTTGTCATCATCGTTTCATCATTCAAACAATCATTTAAGGAATTTAACAGTGATCCTCATAAACATCATTTTCATGTTAAGTATTCAAACATGCTTAACCAGGTTGTACCTGGTGCATAAGCAGTTGTACATTTATTAGAAGAAAACCCATTTTAAGAGAAAACCCAGTATTATATTTTTTAGTATGAACAGAGCACCACTAGCATGAACAGAGTGCGGTTTTAACATCATTATCACATACTAACATTCATCATCAAATAGTAACAAGTATTTCATCAATCAAGATTCACAGTGAACACCCTCTAATTTACTTCTTATATATCAAGTTGAAGCACCAAAAGAATTACAAAACCATTTCAACAGGTATTTCTAAAATAAACAAACATATAGAGAGTCGAGAATCACAACAAACACAGGTATTCAAGGATAATATGCTACTGACCGAGTAATGAAGAGGACCGAAAAGGAGTGCGAGTGTCACTGTTGCACGTGCCGAAGCTCCAGCAGCCGTCGTTAACTTCCGTTGCCGCTGTACTCCATTCGCCGTCCACCGTCAGCCACCCATCGTCGCCGCCGTGTATCGTCGCCCGTTGCAGCCGAAGTTATCCGAAGACCATCTTCAACATCACCCGCCATACAACACGTCTGCTGCCGCTGGGTTGCACGTCGCCACCACCAAGTGGTGGTTGACCATTTATCACCGAGTAACAGGGGGTATCAAACACATGAAGAGGAGGGTTGTGGGTTTCAGGGTGTGCGCGTGTGACGGTAGAAAGGGAATGTAGGAACGAAAGTGGTGTCGTCTGGCCTGAGGTGTGGCCGGAGTCTGTCACCCGTTGGAGTGGGTCTCCGGTGACCGGAGGTTAGAGAGGAGAAGAGAAGTGTGGGCTTGTGCGGCTGATGTTGTCTCATTTAGGGTTTTTATTTTTTAAAATAGGAGTGGGGTTTATAAGGGGGTATTTATAGGATAGGGTTTAGGTTAATTAGGGAGTGGGGCTTGGGCCTAGCCCAAGTGTATGGATTAAATGTCAAGACAAAGCCAACAGGCCCGTTTAAAATTTATTAGATGCGTAAATATTTAAAACTCTCGTTGCGGTTTATTATTTTGCCATTAATAATATTAATTTTACTAATATCCACAAATTTCAAATATTACAAAAATACCCTTCTCTCGTCAACGAGAGTACGGGTTGTCACATTCTCCCCATGTTACAGAAATTTCGTCCTCGAAATTTAAGCTAAGATATATGGTACGTTACACGTAAATACACGTAGTTTCACACAAGTTCACGAAACGAATCATGCACAGGGTACTCTTGTTGCAAAGTCACATATCAAACAAGGTCACATAGCATGCAAAGTTAGGTAGCACGAAGGTTGAGAGGAATGAGATAAAAAGATGTCTATCTACGATACGCAAGTTTCTAAGCATCGTTTAGAATAAAACCTAGTAAGTAGTATGATGTATCACTCAGTACGCTATCATGTAATAGATAAAGCAAGTAGGCATATTCTCATGCTGAGTAGTCTTAAATTAAGCACGTAGTAAGTAGGCATACACTTATGCAAGTAGTAACCATGCATTCACTCATGCAAGTAGTAAGTAGGCATTCACTCATGCAAGAAGTAAGCAGGCATTCACTCATGCAAGTAGTAAGCAAATATATGTTAGGTTATAGTCTGGTTTTTCAAAAGACCTCTTTCTTTAAAAAACCAAGTTCACTATAACTGATGGCTTTGATACCAATCTGTCACACCCTCAAATTTCCACGTACGGAGTACCACCGCGAGGCGTGTGACTGCCCGGGATCAAGCCACCAATCACATTGAACATTAAATATAAGAAACATAAAAACCATCACCAATGCGATCGGTGACATATCGTTTAAGTTTAAAACATAAAAAGTTTGAAAACAAGGTTCTAATCATAATTAGTTTTAAAGCAAAGTTCAGATGTTTAGCGGAAGCATGAAGTTAGGAAATAGTTTGGACGACCACCACAATGGTCCAGGCAAACTCCAGCGCAGCATCTACGAACCTGCAAGCATGCACTAAGGTGTCAACATAAAGTTGAGCGAGTTCACGGTTTTTCAAAAATGGTTTTATTGTTTTATCCCAAAGACGTTTGTTTTATGCGTTACCATGTTATCCAGAATGTGTAGTGGGAAGTCCATCCCAAAATGAGCTACTAAACTGTGTAGTATCGAAACTTTGACGTAGTTGTTGTTTGCCCTTTTAGGTCAATGTCTACCGTCATTGGCCCGTTAATCCAGATAATAGTTCACGCCCGGCTCCCCGCACGGTGTGAGGTTGTCAAACCTAATAGCGCTATCAACTAATATCTCGTTCACTCCCCGCGATTATTCGGTATAAGTGTAAGGGACTTTCCTTGGTAGAGTTTCGTTTAGTATGGTAGCTCCCAAACAATTGGGAGTGCATGTTTTTAAACTTATGAGTTTCGTTTCATTGCTATTCCATTCCCTCAGAATATTAGGTTCCCAAACCACCAGGAATACATGCTTAGAGTGTTACTAGTGATCTCACCTCGGTTTGCTCGGCAGATAAAGCGTTTGTCCTAAGTTGGACAACAACACCCTATTATGGTTACCATACGTTAGGACGGTAAACAAGTAATCACGTATAAGCTACACGTATCTAACACGTATTTGTCAAGTACCGTACTAGTAGTAATAATTAACTGTACTAAACATGCACACATATCACCATAGCAGTAACAGCTAAACATGTATACAATTAACAGTAGTCTGTGCGGCCCATTTGTCAGTGTGCGGCCCACACGAAATGGGCTTGTGCGGTCCAAAAGCAGGTGAGGCCCAAAAGATTAAAGTGACTTGTGCGATCAGTACCCACTTGTGCGATTACAATTAGTTGTGCGATTACAATTAGTTGTGTCACACCCCTTTCTGCGGCAGAAGCACGAGGTGTGATCAAGAAAGGTTCTCATTGCATACGAAAGGTAAACATACTACATGCTCATGAAATAACTTCAAATCCCATAATTTGAAAACATAACTTAGCATTTACATCGCGAGTTAACATAAAACATTGTTTCAAAAGGGTTTACAACTTTATTTAAAGACAACACATAAGCGACATCCACGAGCATGGGTAGGACCGCGCGCACATCCACTTCTAGTTACCTGAAATGCATGTGAGTTTTGGAAAAAAACGTCAACATAATGTTGGTGTGAATTCATGCAGTTTTCGTTTTTAACGCTTGTATACTTTGTATAAAAATCATGGTATGTATATGTTAAATCACGTATTCAAGTATAAATCAAGTATTTCCATATGTATCAAGTGTTAATGGGTTGCAAAGCCATTAACATGTGACACGACATAGGAAGTCACCAAACCATAGGCATTTTTCTATAGTCGATTCACGACTGAGACACAAAAACACTACTTGGTTCTAGTTGTCACCAAGAGTGGGGCTGCCCTAAACCCATTAGATCTAACCTTTTGTTCTGCGGTCTAAGTATGTACACGATTAATGGTGCTTATGGTACCCTATTCGTGACACGATTTATTGTATCAATTCTTGGCACTAGTTGTCGCCAAGATTACTTCTCGTTTTAGTTCATATCATACCATTTTGTAATTACTGGAGTATTAGTAACATGTATTTCACCCCCGAAGTTAAAAATCTGAAAAACAGTTAAGAGAAAAGGGGGAGCATGAACTCACAACTTTGCGTTCCTGTGCGTCGTAAACTTCACCGGATTTGCTTAATTAACGTCGTAACCTATACGCGTTTTCTTAACGTTAGTCACTAGACTTGTATCGCACAAGTACAGTCACTCTCTTTTGTATTTGTATTGTTGTGTTAAAAATATTTCATATTTTTAACTAAGTATTTTACTTATGTTAGTTTCTCAAGATTTAATATAAGTATTTTGTATTTTGCACTTTGCACCCGAATTATGTATCTTGTATGTTGTATGTGTATTTTATGTTTATACTCCTCATGAGTATTTAGTGTATTTTTAAATCTTAATACACTAGCACGTATAACACATACTTAAATATACTTAGCACAAAAGTTGGTGATAACATAATATATATTTTTTTTCTCTCAAAATATACATACTTATATCCATTTTTATTCTTGAAGAAATCCTCATTTCTTATCACCAAAAATTAGAGAAACCTTGGTAATACTTTTAAACACATTTTTAGGGAATAAGTTTCTCAAAAACTTATATTTTCTAAGTGTCAAAATTTATAAAAATTTTGACAGAGTTTCCCCTAAAAATGGAGGCTTCCCATGTTTTCAAAACATGTGTTTATTTTCTTTTAAATTGTCAACAATCATCAACAACAGTTATCAACAATAATCATCAACAATAATCACTAGTTCTTCTATTTCATGAACTTGAATATTTACAAAAATGCGTAGTAACTTGCTAGTACATTTAGTAAGTCTTGTTATCTTTAAAAATAAGTTTAGTTTCTTAAAAACTTTATTTTTGATGAGTATGTATTTTCACAACTTCCAATCATGAATTTCAAAAGTATTACTTGTTAAATTTTTCTTGTGACATAAGTGTTTACACACTTGTTTATTCACTAAAATGCTTTTAGTTTATGTAAGGTCCGGGTTTTGACAAAACTAGCATTTTCCGCTTGGTTCTTCCGAAAAACCACTTGTAGATCTTTAGATCTACATGTTTAGAGCCTTATTTTACAAGAAAAATTATATTTACACAAGTTCATGTTTAATGTGTGGTAGAGTTTCATCATTTAGCCCTTTGTACACTTAAACAAACCCTATGTCATGACCCATGATCACGACTAATCCGGGTTAGATGATGATCCGAGCTACCACAACATAGATCGGCCCTAAATAGTTACACATAACAAATCTTACAAGATTTACACAACTCTTTAGCTTTTATCCAACATGTTTAACATTTTTAGTAAACTTTTAGTATGTCAACTTGCATGTTCTTGACTTTAAACCGACAAAGTTCGTTTTAACCACTTTAGAATAGATCAAGAAGGCGTTTAGAGTCACTTACTACTAGCTCGAGGCTAGGGAAGAAACTAGTCGAAGATCGGGTGGGTAAAAGCAATGTAGCGAGGTTCTTCACAATCCGAGTGCACCGAGCTTCCTTATACGCAATCCTTAACACTTGTAGATACTTGGAAAGGCAAGATCAAAGCTCGAAAATGGATGGGTGTGGGTGGGTGTGTTCGGCCGTGAGTTTCAAAGAGAGGGAGAGAGAAGTGTGTTGTTGGTTAAGTGGTGAAATGATATGGTGTGCTAAAGCTTGTTCTTATAGACAAAACCTTTCACAATTATCCAATGGTTCTTATGTCTAATTGATATTAGACAAACAAGATTATAAAAATCAAATAAAGGACAAGGGTGTCCCCCTAGGGGACGAACTCGGTTAGGGGGGGGGGGGGTCTTATGGTTCATTTACAACTAATTGTTAGGGTCTAGTTATATTAAGTTGGAGGTTAATCCGGTTACTAGTGTGTTGAGTATTACAGTGGGTGTTAGGGTATTCAGGGACCCTAACTGGCTCAGAAAGAGATAAACAATGTTATTGGCAATATTTTTATGTTTCGGGTAAAGTCCGGTTGTTCGGTTACATACCGATTCGTTAAAGTGCTAAATTGCACCTTTTAGTGTTTAATAAGTATCTTTTTGTAACACTATCGATTCCCAACACTTAGGGAAATATTCTGGATAATAAAATGACATTTCTGCAAAATATTCATATGTCTAAATGCTGAATTATATAAATTCTGCACTTAAAGTGCATTTCGGGTGCTTATTTTTGCTTTCGTATTGCATATATATTAAACCCTTGTATGTACTCTTGGGTTTTAAGGTATTGTTGTCGTCGGACCTACACCTAGGCCTCAATTTTATTGCCTGACTGCTTGCTGCAGTATTGTTGACACAAAGTGCCTTACCGGTGAGTTTACTAGTATATTTGACGCAACACTCTTGTTTATGCATAAAGCAATATTTTGTAGTATACAACGTGCATGAATTCACTTGTTTAGTATGTAACCAGATATTGCTGACAATTAAGCACATAATTGCAGTCATTAAGCAATAATTAATGTGTACGGAAATTACCGGTTTGGGCCAGTTGTCACAGTCTCCCCCCGTTAAAAGAATTTCGTCCCGAAATTCAGGCTGAACTCACTCTCGCTGGAGTCTTCTTGAATAGGTGGGGATACTTTTTCTTGAACTGGTCTTTACGTTCCCATGTGTACTCGGGTCCGTGCTTAGAGCTCCAACGTACTTTGACAAGTTTTACGCTGCTCCTCCTGGTCTTGTTGACTTTCCAGTCGGTAACCTCAACGGGTTGTTCTGTAAATCGGAGGGCTTCATCAATATGCACTTCATCCATCGGGATGATCACGTTTTCTTGTGTTGGACTCTTCTTCAGGTTGGATACATGAAACGTATCATGTACTCCATTAAGTTCTTCCGGTAACTCCAACTTGTATGCCACGGTACCAATTTTCTTCAATATTCTGAATGGTCCGATATACCGTGGATTCAGCTTTCCACGCTTTCCAAATCTGACTACGCCCTTCCATGGTGAGACTTTTAACAATACTTTGTCCCCCACTTTGAATTCTACTGATTTTCTTTTCGGATCGGCGTAGGTCTTTTGTCGATCTCGAGCTGCCTTAATGCGCTCTCGGATCTGCGCAATCTTGTCGGTTGTCTCTTGTACAAGTTCAGGACCAACCATACGTTTATCTCCAGCGTCTGCCCAACATAGGGGCGATCGGCATTTGCGGCCATACAGAGCTTCGAACGGTGCGGATTTTATGCTCGTATGATAACTGTTATTGTAGGAAAACTCAACTAAAGGTAGATGAGTATCCCAGCTGCCGCCTAGATCCATGACACATGCGCGAAGCATATCTTCTAACGTTTGTATAGTCCGTTCGCCCTGGCCGTCTGTTTGCGCATGGAATGCCGTGCTTAGATCCAACTGAGATCCAAAGGCTTCCTGAAATGATTGCAAGATTCTTGAGACAAAGCGTCCATCTCTGTCTGAAATGATTGAGATTGGCACTCCATGACGTGCCACAATTTCTCTTAAGTATATTTCAGCAAGCTTTCCAGTGCTGTCTTTTTCTCGGATCGGTAGGAAGTGCTCAGACTTCGTTAATCGATCAACTTTTACCCATATCATATCGTGCCCTCTCGGGGTCCTGGGTAATTTCGTTATGAAGTCCATCGAGATTTGTTCCCACTTCCACACGGGAATCTCCGGTTGTTGTAGTAGGTCGGACGGTTTCTGATATTCTGCCTTAACCTTGGCACAGGTTAGGCATTTTCCAACATAAACAGCAACGTCGCTTTTGAGTCTTGGCCACCAATAGTATTCTTTCAAGTCTTGAAACATTTTGTCCGATCCTGGATGGATCGAATATCTCGATTTGTGGGCTTCATTAAGGATGACTTCTCGTATGCCACCATAAAGTGGAACCCAAATACGCTTCTTGAAGTATAAGGCTCCCTCTTCGTTTGGCACCATGTTTTTCAGCATACCCCGTAGGTATTCAGCTTTATGGTTCTCTCCTTTAAGAGCTTCTTGTTGTGCATCACGAATGCGTGCAGTGAGGTTCGTTTGAATCGTCATTTCCAATGCTCGAACCCTTAGGGTCTTGACCCTTTCTTTTCGGCTCAACGCGTCCGCTACAACGTTTGCCTTTCCTGGGTGGTACTTAATCTCACAGTCATAATCGTTCAGCAGCTCAACCCAACGTCGCTGGCGCATATTCAATTCCTTCTGATCAAATATG
>JARYGA010001488.1:0-23379 GCA_030545235.1 Helianthus tuberosus | reverse complement strand
TGGGATAGCATTTGCTATTCCTTGAGCAACGATGTTTTCTATATCTTGCCTATTAAGGAAGTAATCTTCATTGTTTTGTTCGGATTGGTTAACCTTGTTAACTGGTTCATTACCAGCGTTTTCCATCTGGTAATTAATATATATAAGTTATTAGCACAAAATAAATAACAACCAAACACAATAAAACAATCGCACATAATCACGTCAACACGTATAGCCAAAATTGTCGACTTTGCGACTTTCATATTTTATATATTTTAGTATGCATCCGTACACACCAGATAAATGATAAAAGTTTTATTTTTAGTTATTTTACATGATTATATATCTATTATTTATTATTGTTATTTTATTCTTATTATTAAACACATAACCACCCTATCACATAACCACACCACCGTCAGCTGATTTTTCAAAAACGACGTTACCTCTCGTCGTATTTCCAGGAGATCTGTTCTCCCACTTCCTGGATTCGATTCCCTGCGTCCACCAGTTCCTCACCATAGTGGCAGAGTTCAGCCAAGTTTTCTGTACTCATTGGTGGGTTTGGTGCAGGCTTCGGATCAAACTAGGGGAAAAAGGTGTTAGGGTTATTCAAGAGATTCTGAAATTGCCAGTCAGTTGTCCACCATTCTTCCAGCTCTCCTTGTAGAGGTCGGGGGTTAACAATAGGATCTGGGATAGCAGGCTCTAAATCAACGGGAAGTTGTGATTCAGTGGGGTAATTGAAGAGGTTTTCATCGGCAGGTCCGATAAGGTCGCTATTTGCCAGTTTGCGATCCAGCTCCTCCCACGGTGGCATTTCCTGGGCTTGCCCTGAACTTTCCCCTATCTCCTTTCTTTTGCCTTTATCCTTGGGATTCTCAGTCTTTTTAATCCTCTGTGCAGCTGGCTTCTTCCTCCGTCCGCGTCTCCAGCCTATGATTCTCCTTCTCTTTTTAGACTTGGGTTTCTCCTGAGGTTGGGCTTGGAATTCCGTAGGTTTCTCAGTGTCAGCTTGATAGCCAGATGGATTTCCTGTGATATCCATATCAGTGGTATGGATAGTGAAGTTTTGGAGTGCCTCCGACAGTTCATTCATGCTGTTAGCACACATGAAGACACACACAAATTTAAGTTAAATTTTATTGTAAATTAAGTTTTAACAAAATCACAAAATGGCAATCAGAAAATTAAGTATTCCTAAATACTTAAATGGCTTAAATCAGTGGCTCTGATATCACCTTTTTCTGTCACGGCCCCCGGCCCGGTGTGACCCGGTCCAGATGCTGCGGGACAGAAAAACCCGTGGTATTTGTATTTAGTGTGGCAATGGAAATATTAACAGGATCGTTTAAACTTGAAAATGCCAAATTTATTTTATTTCACAAATTTGGGACAAACCCCATAATTTACAATAAAGGAAGTTTCACGAGGAAATTCCCTGTTTTACAAAACTTATTTATTTATTTTATTGAGCCACTTTCTAAAGCTTGTAGTGCTACATGGCACTTTTCCTGGATCACAGCAGATCACCTGAAACATGTTTAAAAAGATTTTTATCAGCGGGGAAATACTGGCGAGTCATTCAATTTGCACAAAAGACACAGTGTTGTAAGTTTACAGCATTAAGGGTTTTTATATTTGCCCCTATCATATAATTATCAGGTTCAACTGTCACTCGACCGAATCTATGACTGTGGACATATCACTAATTAGGCTCGCCCACCTAAAGTGATAAATCGTTAGTAGTAATGTGCACAAAACCCCCCACATACTGCCAGTAATTAAAGATTAGCAAAGACTTAATCACTGCAAAGTATAACTGGGAAACATTTAGGGTTTTGTAAAGCAATTTGATAAAAAAAAATAATAATGACTCACAAACGGTGAGAAAAGAGAATGGACTCACATTGTAAGTTTAATTGGACAGAACCTTGCCTACTGATTTAGCCTTGTAACCTAGTTAAATTGGACACGAAACTAGGTCAGTAACTTAATACAACTTTTTACGATAAATTCACGAAATCAAAACCCTCACGACGAATGACAAAGTATAGCCCGGATTCAGGCAGCACTTAAACATCCATCGGATCGGTTTCAATCGATCGAACATTATATCGTAGCAGTGATCGAGTTATTACCCTGTTGTCACAGCAGAGTGTCGGGATTTTGGTTGTTTTGAACTAAACAGTGTATAACTAAACGCACGTAATGAATTTTTCCGTTGTAACAAGACCCCCATGCAAGTGCCAAAGCCCTAATTTATATGCTAAAAAATGGTACCTGTCGCGTGGCGCGCCAGGTCTTCCTGGTTCCCGCTCGTGGCGCGACGGGTGCAGTTTTAGGGTAGGGTAGCCTCGTGTATTTATAGCCTAGGTGAGTCAACAGTTCGACGAATTTCGCGTTCTACAACAAACTGTGAAGATAATCGTCAATTAGGGAATACCCCCCTTGAGTTTTAGGGGGCCCTGATCCTAGTTTCGATTGTTCTGAAAAATTTAGGGGTCATGCAATATTACTTGAGGGTCTCAATTAGGGTTTCCTATTGGACAAAATAAAAAAAGAAATAATAATTTTAATGAGAGTTGTTACATGTTATTTACTGATTAAGATAGTGATCATAATCAGATTAGTGCAGTCTTTGTGTAAGTCACATAAATCATGCGATTTCACGTATTTTATAACTTTTAATGCACTAAGTACAACATGCAAAGCTAGCAAACATTATGACAAAGTTATATATCATTAAACACTTCAAAATAACTTTATTTTAAGGTTTATAATCTGATCAAAAATTATTTTTATCAAATCATGCTCAAATGATCATTTCATGCTTTCATATTAACATGCATGTCCACATATGTGCATCTAGTGCACTTATACAACATCATCAACATTATTTACGATCTAATCATACATCAAGAACACATTAATATCACGTTCTTACAAAACACAACACACACATCATCATGATCATCCAATCATTCATGCATAAATGCTAATATCCTTCATATTTAAGAACATATGACAAACTTTTACATACATGCATACTTACATATATATATACGAAACATGTATACACACACATAAAGCACCAAAAATTCACTTTTCATCATGTCACTTTCAAATCTTTAAATCACTTTTAGAACATTCTTATATGGCACACTTAGATTCTTACATGCATCCTACTTTTCAAGTAATCATGTAACTCAAGAATCTTTCAACAAAAATCAAAAACACAAACACTTACACACACATATATATACCTATGGCCATACATACATATGTACACACATCCATTTTTAATCTCTTTGAAAACCCATTTGTTATTTGTTTTAAGTTAGTGTTTAAACTCAAGAACAGGAGAAACTTCCATCATTATTTAAGATCATCAAGAATCAAAACAAGATTTATGAAATAATTTTATACCTGCAAGATTTTAGATGGTTTTTTGAGAATAGATGATGAGATGGAGGTTGTTCTTGCTTGAAATCATTTCCAAACCCCCTTTTTAGCTTGAAATCATCTTGGAAAGCCCTTGAATCTTCATGGAATGACTTGAAATTTTTGAATGTGTATGTGTGAAGGGGTGTTCGGCTGTAGGTGTTCAAGAGGGGAAGAGAGAGATGAATTTGATCTTGATTTGTGAAATAAGAAGTGTGTTTAAAAAGATCAAATGATTAAATTTATGACACATGCTACACTTGTCAAGTTTTCACATTTCTAAGTGGTGGTGGCACCACCTTAGGCCGTCAACTCCCTCTCTCTCTCTTATATACACACATCTTCATATATATATATATATATGCATACATATGTAAATTAATGAATAAAACAGGTATTTTACTGGATACCGGGTATTTTATCTAGCGTTTTAAACCCGTTTTAGTGTGTTTTAAATTATTTTTATCATTCTATATAAATATTCACTTAAAATTATTACTGAAATAATTACCAGTTGCCTGGACTGGCTACGTTGTCGGTATTTGGCAGTATGCGCGCTGTGCTGCGCGGTACACGTTTAAAATCGCAAAAATAGGAATTTAAGCGTTTTTATTTATTTTTGTCATTCTATAAGAATAAACTTATCAAATTATTGCTAAAATGATTTTCAGTTGTCTTGACGGGTTGTGTTGACAGTATTTTGTCGGTATACGCGCTGCATCGCGCGGTACACGCTTAAACTCGAAAAATAGAGTTTCTTAGCTTTTTAATTTATTTCTCCTCACGAATAGGATTAAAATTATTATTTTAATCATAACAGACTATTTTTAGGATTTTAACATTGTCCGGGTGGTCACCGACGTTCGTTTCGCATTTTAATCGTTACGAGATAAGCGTTTATCTTACCGTTGCCAACATAATTTTTATCAAAGTTTAATTTTATCAACAAATTAAATTTTACATATAAACATCATAACCAGCAAAATATAGCCATGTTACCTATTCACAACACATGTTACAATTGTACGGTACGGCCTGAAGAGCCGGGTGTCACAGAAATCAAAAGTAATACATAAAAGATTTTTCTTCACCAAGTGATGTAAGAGATTTAGCCAAGCATGGCCTTTGATTTGACGTTATTTCTTCTCATAACTCCCAAGTTTTCTCGGGTCCTTTCTAACCTTCCCACTGGACCAGCACTAGGGGAATTATCTTCTTTCTTAGTTTTCTTTCTTGAAATCAAGAATCTTCATTGGTCTTTCTGTGAAATTCAATTTCTTATCTACACACATGTTTTCTAATGGTATTGATTGGGTTGGATCTGCCAAACACTTCCTTAGGTTTGATATATGTAAAGTATCATGGATACCTTTTAATGCTTCGGGTAATTCTAGCTTGTATGCAACTGGGCCAACCCTTGAAATAATTTTGAAAGGTCCAATGTACCTGGGACTTAACTTTCCATGTTTTCCAAATCGTATCACTCCTTTCCACGGTGAAACCTTTAACATTACATAATCTCTAATTCGGAATTCTAAAGGTCTCCTTCTTTTGTCGGCATAACTTTTCTGCCTATCTTGGGCAGCCTTTAGTCGTTGTCGTATCTATTGGATCTTATCAGTTGTTTCAAGAATAATCTCAGTTTTGGTCAACTGATCATCTCCTACTTCTATCCAATAGATGGGAGTTCTACATTTCCTTCCATATAAGGTTTTGAACGGTGTAGCCTTAATGCTAGAGTGGTAGCTACTGTTGTATGAAAATTCTATCAAAGGCAAATGATCATCCCAGCTGCCTCCAAAATCAATCACGCGGGCACGCAACATATCTTTTAAAGTCTGAATTGTTGTTCACTCTAGACATCGGTCTGAGGATGATAAGCCGTGCTTCGACTGATTCTGGTTCCAAGTTCCTTCTGGAAACTTGTCCAGAACCTAGATGTAAATCGGCTATCTCTATCGGAGATAATGGATAAAGGCACTCCATGTTTACTTATGATTTCATCCATATATATCTGAGCCAACTTTTCTATTGGATAGCTCTCGCTTATGGGTAGAAAATCTACTGACTTGGTTAGTCTATGAACCACGACCCATATACCGTTATACCCCTTTCGTGTTCTTAGGAGTTTCATCACAAAATCCATTGTCACTCTATCCCATTTCCATACTGGCAACTCCAGTTGTTGTAGTTGACCTGCAGGTTTTTTATGTTCGATCTTAACCTACAAACATGTCAGGCATTTCTCAACGTACTGGGCTATGGATCTCTTCATATTAGGCCACCAATACTGATCACGAATGTTTTTGTACATTTTATTTACCCCAGGGTGCATTGTGTATTTAGATTTGTGGGCTTCATCCAATACTTTACTTTGAATATTTCCAAATTTCGGAATCCAAATTCTTTGACCAAATCGGAGGATTTCATCTGCCCTTCGGTTAGTAATTTTTGCTTACCCAAAATTCTTTCAGTCTTGACATTTTCGTCTTTCAAGGCCTCACTTTGAGCATTCTTGATTTGTTCTTTCCAATCAATGTTGACGTCGATCCTCAAGGCCTTTACCATATTCGGTTTAGTTCTTTCTTTTCGACTTAGGGCATATGCGACTATGTTAGCCTTTCCTGGATGGTACTTTATTTCACAGTCATTGTCATTGATAAGCTCCATCCACCTTATTTGCCTCATATTTAACATCTTTTGATTTATGATATATTGTAGGCTCTTATGGTCTGAATATATTACGCACTTAGTACCATACAGGTAATGTCGCCAAATCTTTAAGGCAAACCCTATGGCACCTAATTCAAGGTCGTGCATAGTATAGTTCTTCTCAATAACTTTTATTTGCCGTGATGCATAGGCTATGACCTTTTCTCGTTGCATCAGTACACAACCTAGACCATTCTGTGAGTCATCACAGAATCTTCATTACCTTCTGTCAATGCAAGTATAGGAGCACTACTAAGCTTTTCCTTAAGAAGATTGAAAGCTTCTTCTTGCTTTGGTCCCCATATAAACTTTGCATTCTTTTGGGTCAAAGTTGTTAAGGGTGTATCAATCTTTGAGAAATCTCGGATAAACCTTTGGTAGTAGTCTGCTAGGCCCAGAAAGCTTCTAATCTCATTGGGGTTCTTTGGTGCTCCCCATTTCATAACAGTTTCTATCTTAGCTGGATCTACTTGTATACCCTTCTCACTTATCACGTGACCAAGGAATTGGACTTCCCTCTTCCAGAAGTCACATTTAGAGAATTTGGCATAAAGTTTCTCTTGTCGAAGGGTTTCTAGAACCATTTTCAAATGTCTGGTGTAATCGTCTTGGTTCTTAGAACAAATAAGTATGTCATCGATAAAAACAATGACAAACTTATCCAAGTATGGCCTGCAAACTCTATTCATTATGTCCATGAATGCTTCAGGAGCATTGGTTAGTCCAAAAGACATAACCAAAAACTCGTAATGCCCATAACGCGTCCTAAAGGATGTCTTAGGAATATTCTCCTCCCGTACCTTTAGTTGATGGTACCCTGATCGAAAATTAATTTTTGAAAAATAGTTGGCTCCTTGCAGTTGATCAAATAAATCGTCTATTCTTGGTAGAGGGTATTTGTTTTTTATAGTCAACTTGTTCAATTCACGACAATCAATGCACATACGCGTTGAACCATCTTTCTTCTTAATGAACAACATCGACGCTCCCCAAGGTGAGGAACTTGGTCTGATAAAGCCTTTCTCCAAAAGTTCATCAATTTGCATCATAAGTTCTTTCATCTCTGAAGGGCTAAACGGTAAGGAGCCTTCGCTACTGGTTTAGGACCAGGTATTAAGTCAATGTGAAACTCTATCTGGTGTTCAGGTGGGAGTCCCGGTAGATCTTCCGAAAATACGTCACGGAAGTCACACACTACTGGGATTTCATCGAGTTACCTTTCCTCCTTAGCGTCCATTGTAGATGCGAGAAAGGTAATACATCATTTTTGGATATATCTTACAGTTTTCATCAGAGATGACTCCGATCTTGGGGATTGCATCATTTCCATCAACTAGTATCTCTTCCCCATCTAGCTTGCATACCGTCATCATTTTGTGTTCATAGTCAAGGTGAGCATAGTTCTTATTAAACCAATCCATCCCAAGAATGACGTCATAAACACTCAGAGTGGTCAGAATTAAGTTGATAGGGAATTCATTGTTAACTAGATTAATAACACAATCCCTAAATATGTGGGTGTGCTCTCCGCTAGTTGTCTCGACTATATATGTGTTTTCAAGAGTTTGTGTAAGTTCAAGTAAGGCGCCAAGGTAGTCGAAATGAAGCTTCTATTCGCTCCAGTATCAAATAACATTGTTGCATATATATTATTAATGAGGAATGTACCGATTATGGCTTCATCTCCGACTTCTTTTAACAGGTATGCTCGACCCTTCACCTTATTCTGATTCTCTTTAGGATTCGGTTTGGGAGGTATCTTGTAGTCACTTCGTAAATGTCCATACTCCCATCAGTTGAAGCATTTATTCTTTGGACAATTTTTCCATGCATGATTCTCATGCGGACATCTTAAACATTTTGATTCCTAGGACCTTCTCCCTGCGTCATTCTTAACATATTTACCTTGCCTATCGACAAAGTTTCCGCTATTCCTCAGAAACTTTCTCTCTCTTTGTATCGATTGATTTACTTCCTCGTTTCCCTTCCTTTTATTGTTAGTCGTTATCTGGCCTTCTTCTTCGTATGCAATTGCACTTAAAACAATTTCTGATTCGTATGTCTATGAGGCAGACATTCTAACCAATTCTCGAATAGGAGGCGGTAACCCTTGCACATACCTTTTTACCCGCTTGGATTCAGGTGTTACATGCTCTGGAAGTAACCTAGCCATTTCATCAAATTTGGTTGTGTACTGACGATTTGTCATTGTCCCAACTTGTAGTTATATAAACTCTCTTTCAATTTTGTCTTTTTTTTTATTTTAGGAAATTTCTCCATAATAAGCTCCTTTAACTCGTTCCAAGTTAAAGTAGTAGTAAATTCAGGTCCTTTAGCTTGTTTGACATTATCCCACCAGAATGATGCCTCAGATGTTAAATCTAGTGGACCCCACAAAAGAACAGATGACTGGAAAGCCAAAATAGTCTACAACCTGTGATTACAAATAACAGTGCTTTGAAGATCTGCTCCTCGCAAAGACAAAGACTCAACATCTGCTTTTCTAAAGTCTGCTAAAGCCAAAGGTCTGCCAAAGAGAACCGCTGATGATGAAGACAAAGTCTGTTGAAGCAAAGGTCTGTTGATCCTATGCCTATCCTGAGAAGACTAAAGTCTGATGAAGCTAAGGTCTGCTATGGATCAACAGATAATGAAGACCAACAGATCTCAACAGAGGATCTTCAACAGATTCCTTATCAACAATGTACAGTGTTTGCCTTTATTATGACTTGTAACAGTGTCTTTGGCTCTAGGTGACTGTTAGGCTTAGATGTCTTGTCTAGGACGTCGTTAGCTTAGATGCTTCAGATGTTCATTTGTACTATAAATAGAACAGTGCATTGTACTGTTCTGTTTATCACTTTCACCTTGACATTTTTGTATGAACAAACAAGGAGTGATCAGGCTGAGGGGAAGTTGTAATTCTTCATGCATATGTAAACTTGTAATTGCAAATTTATAAAAGCATGTTGATGAAAGTAATATCTTCATTGTTGTGATTGAAAAGTTAATTATTCAATTGAATATTTCATCTTTGTTTTATCTTCATTCATTGTTTCCATCTTAACTGTCACAACAATCAAACTCATATCCTTACAATTGGTATCAGAGCTTGGTCAATCAAATTCGATCTAAACATTCAATTTGATATAAACATATCAGCTCCTACTACTGATATCGTTTGTTCATTGGATTGAAAAACAGAGTAAAAGTTTATTTACGTTTAAAAGTATTTTAAACAAAAACTTGTTTGTAAACAATCAACAATATCTCAAAATTCACAAGATCCACATAACACTGGTACTCTGTACAAACCTTCGATGCTTGTCGGATTGGAATATAATATCTGGCAACGTCAGATGGATCACATACTTGCTCAACAGAACACAAGTTATTGGAAATCGGTTATCTTTGAACCGCATGTTCTGATGGTGCCGAGTGCTGAAGACCCCAAGGTTTAAGTACCAAAGAAGCTGGAAAACTACTCTGAGCAGGATTTTCAGAAAATTGAGCTAGATGCCAAAGCATTTAGCATTGTTGCTATGGATCTGCCTAATGATATCTATGCTGGCCTGTTGCATTGCAATAGTGCTAAGGAGTTCTTGGATGCTTTGAAAGAGCAGTTTTGTGGCACAGAGAAAGTTATTGAAAACAACAAAGAAGTTTTAAACCAACAGTATGAAACATTTTATCATGTTAAAGGAGAATCGTTAACTCAACAATTCGAGAGGTTTAGTTATCTAATAAGTGAATTAAAACTGGTAAATGTTGATTTTCCTAATTCAACCTTGAATAGCCGATTTCTAAGATCATTACCAGACAAATGGGACACTATTTCTTTTGTAACAAGAAACTCTGTTGGTTTCAAAGAGATGAGTTTGACTCAGCTTCATGGTAGGCTCCTAACTTATGAGAGAGAGCTTAACCAGAAAAGAAGCTTCAAGAGTCAGGAAAAGTTGCTGATGACTATGCATTTGGTAGTACAACATTTTTTGGTCAAGAGGAAACCTTTGGTGGAAGTAAGGATCAGGGTTATGATCATTTTATTGACATAACTTCTGGTGGAGGATTTAACTCTAACTCTTACTCACCCAATTATGCTTTTGCAGCAAATGGGGAAAACCAAGTTTCTTACAACTTTTCTTTTGAGTTAAATGATCTTCAACACTTTGACCCCAATGATTTGGAAGAATGGACATCTTGCACCAACTTACTTTGCTAAGTTTTAGAACTAGAAAATTTTACATAAGAACTGGCAGAAAATTTCCAGGGTTGCATGGGGGGTTGAAAGTTGGCTTGGATAAATCTAAAATCAAGTGTTACAAGTGTAACAGGTTAGGTCATTTTGCTAGAGAGTGTAGGAGTAAAACAAGTGGTCCTATTGTTACACATCCAAGTCCTATACATCAAAACACTCAAAACATTGTCCATTATACCCAATATACCCATGCTCCACATATGCAAAGCACTGCTCACTTTGCACACCCTACAACTACTGTTCCAGTACAGTATGTCCAAACCACTGTTCCTTAGATACAGTAGGTTCAAACTCCAGTCCCTCAGGTTCAAGTGCAACCTGCACCACAAGCTGCACAAACCTCTGCTCGGGCAGAAAACAGTCAAAGGAGCATTTTCACACAAGGCTTTGTTGATTGGAGCAGCTTACCTAATGAACTTACAGATGAAAATTTTTCCCTAGTTGCCAATTTTGAAAAGAAACATGATGATTTATGTTTTATGGCACTAGAGATAATATTGGAAGGGGTTGAGTCTGAGGAAGTGGTGTTCTATTCTGATTTGGTTTGTGATAATTTTGAAACAAATTTTTCAGAAGAAAAGGTTGGTGAAGAAATGGTGAATCCTCTGACAGACCCATGGGAGTCTAGTTTGTGAAGGAGAGTGCGATTTTGCCATGATGGTTGCTGCTAAGGGAGCTTCTACTTGCTTTCATAGTTTATGGTATGTAGATAGTGATGGCTCCAGGCACATGACAGGATGTTAAGCCCTTCTCAAAGATTTTCTAGCACGTGGAGGGGGTGATATATCCTTTAGTAACAACTCAAAAGGAAAGGTGTTAGGATCAGGGACAGTCCAAGCAGGGAAACTCAAGTTTGAACATGTCAATCTTATCGACAATCTAAAATTTAACCTTCTTAGTGTATCAAAAATGAGTAACAAAGGCTATGGGTCATTCTTCACTAAGGAAACTTGTAAGATTGTTGGACCAGATGTGATGAAAAAGATTGGAGAAATCATAGCCGGGAGCAAAACACAACTTGTTGCTCACAGGAGTGGCAATGTGTATGTGGTAGATATGTTGAAAGATAATACAATATCTAATTCTTGTCTATTCTTAGCTGCCTCTACCAAAGAGACAGAACTATGGCATAGAAGACTTGGTCACACAAATCTCAAAACTACACCACACTCGCAAAACAGGATCTTGTAAGAGGCCTTCCACCAAAACTTTTCACATGCGATGAACATTATGTTTCCTGTCTAAAAGGAAAACAACATAAAAGTTCATTCAAATCCATTGATGAGTCCAAAACTAGTCAGTGTTTACAATTGTTACACATGGACTTGTTTGGCCCTGTTAAAAGCATGAGTCTTAACAGGAAGAGGTATTGTCTTGTCTTAATTGATTATTTTTCAAGGTTTACATGGACTTACTTTTTGCACTCCAAAGATGAGATTGCAGGTATTTTGCAGGACTTTGTAAGAAAAGTTGAAAAGCAATTTGGTCTACCAGTAAAAATCTTCAGGAGTGACAGTGGAACAGAGTTTAAAAATAAGGAGTTGGGTAACTTTTGTGTGTCAAAAGGGATTGTAAGGCAGTACAACATCCCAAGAACACCGGAACAAAATGGGTCATTGAAAGAAAGAACAGGACCTTAATTGAGGCTGCCAGAATAATGCTTGTAGATTCAGGTTTACCATTGTCTTTTTGGGCAGAGACAGTAAACACTGCTTGCAATGTGCAAAACAGAGTTTTAATTAATCCCAGGCATCAAAAGACTGCTTATGAAACTCTGTTCAAAATCAAACCACTGATCTCTTATTTCAAAATCTTTGGCTGCCCATGTTTCATTTTAAACTTAAAAGATTCAATTTCAAAATTTGCAGCCAAAGTAGATTGTCGTAATTTTCTGGGATACTCAACTACCGCCAAGGCCTACAAAGTGTTTAACACAAGGACTAAGTGTGCAGAAGAGACTTTGAATGTAAAGTTCAATGAACTTTCTTCCTTAAAAATCCCAATCATGCTGAATTATTTGATTTAGATAAATTTACATTTGAAGATGTGTCTGTCAAGATTAACTATGCAGGTACACCACAGTCTTCCCATCAAGACTATGGATTTGACATTGTGATCCCACAATATAAAGTCACTTCCACCACCAGAGAAACATATGTTCAAAACAACTGTCAAAACTCTGCCACTGCTGCATCAACAATTGTTGATCCTCAAACCTCTGTAGCCTCATCCATTCAATCCACTGCTGACAAAAGTCCATCCTCTGTGGAGAAAATTCAACCCATTTTTACACTTATTCCACCCATACCTCCACCTCCATTCCAAACATATGTTGACTCTTCAAAAATTGCCAACAGATGTTAGCTCAGATTATTCACATTTGCAACCTCACCTTTAAATGCCATCACGCCATACAAGGGAGATCTCATCTACCTTAAAAGTCATCCACCAGACCAAGTTATTGGAAACATCAATGAAGGGGTACTCACAAGAAGTCAATCCAAAAACATTTGTCTTTTTGCTGGTTTTCTATCAGTCACACAACCTATCAAGTACCAAGAGGCACTGAAAGACAATAGTTGGGTAGAGGCCATGCAGGAAAAGCTCCAACAATTTAAGAGACAACAAGTATGGGAACTTGTATCATTGCCCAAGGATGTATGTCCAATTGGCACAAAATGGGTCTTCAAGAACAAAACAAATGAAAGGGGCATTGTTGTCAAGAACAAAGCTAGGCATGTGGTTCAAGGCTTTAGACAAGAAGAAGGCATTGATTATGATGAAACATTTGCTCCTATAGCAAGATTGGAAGTCATCAGATTGTTCTTAGCCTTTGCTGTCAACCACAACATCAAGGTGTATCAAATGGATATCAAATGTGCATTCCTTTATGGTAAGATCCAGGAAGAGGTATATGTATGCCAACCACCTGGTTTTGAAGATGCTTTTTTATCCAAATCATGTCTACAAGCTTAATAAAGCTTTGTATGGGCTTGAAACAAGCACCAATGGCCTGGTATGAAACTCTATACACCTTTCTCTTATCCATAGGCTTCACATGTAACGCTTCGCATTTCTGTACTTTCCTTATTTAGAAAGTATTGTTGTAATTCTATTTTTGGAAACTTGTATTTGTATTGTATTATGTTTTCATTTCAACTTTATAAATCCGAGACTATTGATCATAATGAAATTTAAGCATTTTATTCACATCTATGTTATACATAATAGACTTGTTGCATGTTTATACTCAAAATCAATGTTTTAAACACCATTATACATGTTCCATACTTGTACAATACATATTTATGCTTGTTACATGTAAAACAGCTAAAACACGCGAATTAATCAAACTTGGACCTTCGAGAGGAAGAGAAATTACCCTTCGCACGAAAGGACCCCCTTTTATGCGAAAGGGGCCTGTCGCCCCAATCTCCCTTTCGCCCGAAAGCTCCCTCTCATCCCAAACTCACCCTAAACCTATAAATAAGCACACTACTCCACTCATTTTCCCCTCCCAGTCGCTCAGACTTACTCTCAAATGCTCTGAAGTTCTCTCTTGCGATCAGAGGCATTCAGTTATGATTTTTTTTTCATCTCTTTCATTTCTCTAACATTTTTCTTGCATTTTATCCAATTTCTTTAACTTTTGCAAAACCCTTGTTTGAAAATATCTCACTGATGGTTTTCACGAGTTTGCTTGGGCAAACTGATGTTGAAACCTCACCACATATAAGATTCAAACGTTATAAACTTTGATTTAAACTTGTTCTTACGTTTCATTTTATTTTCTATTTTCAAACTTGGTGGAATCTGGTACTCACCAGACTCACAACTCAGTTCATAGTTGTGGGTTTGTATTAGGGTTAATTTTGACCAAGAAATTATCTATTTTGAATGGATCAAACAAACGTTTTTTTATGAACTTACACCTTTCGCACGAAAGGCCATACCCTCGTGCTAATGGGCATCCCTTTCACACGAAATGGGACTGTTTCACATGTTTTCGTTTTTTATTTCACTTATGTTCGATCCCGGTTCATCCAAACAGTTTGATAGTCACAAAGTAAGTTAACCCCATTTACCCTCCAACACTTGGTTCATTCCTTCTATGTTGAGTTGGCACACCTGGGTTGTCCTTACTTGACTGTTTGGCTATTTTACCTTTTGTTTTCATTTTGTGTAACAATTACTTTTTTGTATTATGTTAAAACAGTTTACAATCAAATTTTACGCACGAATCCTCGTTTAAATAAGACCATTCGCACGAATGGACTGCCAGTCGCATGAAAGGTTATACCCTTCGCACAAAAGGGCTTCCATTCGCACAAAGGATCAGTTACTTGTTTTGTTTTGTACTTTTTTCGTATTTTAAAGACTGATCTAAACCTTTTCACATCAGAATACTCACACCTTCGTTTACCCATTTAGGTGTACCAACCCCCATCTAATCGGTTCTCGGTTTTCGTGGAAATCTATGCAAAACTATGAGTATACTCGATCCCTTTTTCATTTTATACACTTTGGGTGCAACATGTACAACTATACAAAAGCATGCAACACTATTAAACATGTTAACAAATCACACTCTATCCACTATTAAATATGAGACTTGTTGATACTTGTTAATCTCGCATGCTATGTTTACACGTGTCTATTGTCACACCCTGGCTTTTGCGGAAGCGTGGGTTTATTTGGTGTGACTTCTTAATACCATAGCAACAATCATAACAATGCTATATGATAAAAATACGAGATGTTCATCCATTAATTAAAGTGAGAAAATACCACCATATCATTGTTTAGAAATATCGACACTTGAAATAAGTTACAAACCATAAATTATTTAAAACGTGTTCATAAGACACATAAAAGACTTTGGATAAAACGAGGTTTAGAGACATGTAACCCGTCCATGAGTAGGTTACACCTCTCAAACTTCACAACTTTGGATGACATCTATTAACCAACGCAGCTAGACACATGCATACCCTGCCAGATCCGCTAGTTCCCTGAAATACATGTAGTTTGAAAAATCAACAAAAAGGTTGAGCGAGTTCATGTGTAAGTCTGTATGTATAAGTCTTTAAAATATGTCTTGTGTGTATAAATGTCCCTGGTATGTAGCAATTAAGGAAAAAAATCACCAATGGGTTGCAAAGCCATTAGTATGTGTGAAAAGGTGCAGGAAAACTCAAACCTAGCATATTTGTTACCGGGCTTCCGGCTGGAAGACATAGTCACCTCTATGGGCCGCCCCGGCCTCATGGGAGTGCGCTTGCTATACCCATATAGATCTATCACTCATGTCCCTCGGTCCTATGATGAGGATTAATGACCTTAGGTGTTGTGCCCACCTTTCACGGTCTAGTAGTAAACCCTCCTTAAGCTAACCATACCATGTATAAAAATGTCTATAATAGTTGTAACATGTATTCCACCCCCGAAGTATAAAACTGAAAACTGTTAAGAGAAAAGAGGGACATGAACTCACCTTATTTTGCAAGCGATTCCGAATACACAAGTCAAGATTAAGATGTCTGATAATAAGGAAACTCAAAGTTGTCCTTATGAATCGTACATGAACAAGAATAATGTATCAATAGTGAGGTCGTATAGTGTTGACAAGACTTGTTGAGCATTTATTGTATTTGATAGTGTTTAGATTAACAGAAGGATCTTGTGAATTATATGTTTAGATGGCTCGGAAAAATGAACATGATATAGAGGAATTATTTATGAAAAATATTTATTTATCATAAATAATTAAATTGAAAAAATGTACAATTTATTTAATATAAACATTTGTAATAATAAATCAAATATATTTAACTAGTGTCATAATTAAATATAATGATTATTGGCAAAATATTGTACAAGTGATATAATTAATTTATATCAGAATAATTAAAAATAACATTTCTAATTATTGAACTTGAATATTACTGATTTAATTATATAAATATCGAAATTATATAAAATATCAGTAAAAATATTATTTTTGTGAAGATCAGTATTTAAATTAATTAATCTGAAAATTTCAGATTTTAATTCCTAAGAATTGATTTATTATGAATTATTTAGTAATAAACTGTTTTAATATCATAAAAATTAGTTTTATAAATAAATTGACCAACTTTATATTTCTAATAAAAGCAACAGTGTTTAATAATGTTACAAAAATTATTGAAATGTTACAATTGTTAAAAATAAAAAGATTAAAAAGGTTTGCAGACCCCTGGGTTCGAATCCGGGTCTGTATTGAAACAAACACACACACAACCACTGGGCTAGCCTGGTGGTTTGTGTTTAGATTTAGTTTAAATAAAACAAATATTGAAATCGAAAAGTGTCATCTTCCCCAAACAGAGTCAACAGAAAAGTCAACTCTCAAAATTAACGGGGAAATCTGTGTTATATTCAAATTAACTTTGGAGAAACATTGTATAAGCATAAACGAACTAATTGGACGGATAAAAACTAACCGGTATCGACAGAAAAGGTAAACCGACTAAATTCCGGCGACAAAGCGAGTATTCCGGCGAGTTTTCCCACGAGCTCCGAAAGCTTATTAGAGAGGTTTTTAGAGAAATGTGAAGGGTGCAGGAGATTCGTAGGAGTCCAGGGAGTTTAAATAGCACTCAAATTCGACACAATTTAGTGGATTTGATCTACTCTAAATTCTTTTTTTTTTATAAAAAGTTCCGATTCACAGTTGTTATAGCACGAATTTGTGTGGTTTGAATGATTGGGATTAGTTGGGATAGGCTGGGTATCATGTGGGTAAGCTTTACAGGTCAAAAGAATGAATTAAAATCAGTTTTGGTGAAATCCCGTAACCTGCGTGCTGTGTATATATTTCAGGTTCATTTTAAAGTTAATATAAATAAAATACAAACTTAAATCAAACACATGTGGGCTGGTAGACCAGCTGGTTGGTGCGCGCTGATGTGTGCGGAGGGGCGCGGGTTCGAGACCCGTCCCGATCGGTTTTAAGGAAATTAAAACGTTTTTGTTTTCTGAATTTATTTAATTAAATTATTAAAATCCTAAATTGTATATATGAAAGGAATTAAATTCTAAATATATCAGCTCCTGTACAGGAGGATAAACTGGTTAAGACACTTCGCTTATAACGTAGAGACTCGAGTTCGAATCCCACCTGCGACCGGTTCAACCCCATTTTTTGATAAATTTTGAAATATTTACACTATGGCCCCTCAAGTTTCATTTTATACAAAAACAGTCCCTCAAGTTTCAGAAATTTACAAAATCAGCCCCTGAACTTTCAAAAAATATTCAAAACAGACTCTCAACTTTCAAATAAAATACATGTTTGGTCCCTGAAGTTTTGAAAAATGACATAAAGAGTCCCTGTAATAGTCAGTTAGTTAAACTAACTGGGTTAAGTTTTAAAGAAGGATTTATTATATGAGGACTAACTCAGTTAACATAATTCAGTTAAAATGAGTTTCAAAAGGTTAGTTTTAGTCCCTAGAGTTTAAGTTTCAGAAAATGACCAAATGAACCTTGGACTTTTATTTCAAAACTATATATTTATTTCTTTATAAAATAAGTTTCCAAAAATTACAAAAAGAACCCAAAACTTATAGTTTGAAATAATTGCACTTTAACCCTCGTATTTATATAGTTTCAGAAATGACAATTTAGTCCCTAAACTTTGTACTTTCAAATAATGACGGTTTTAGTCCTCAAAATTAAAAAGTAATAACTTCAAGCAAGTTTCAAAGAAAGTCAAATAGGTCCCTCAACCTATTGTTTGTCTATGTGTTGGCATTTTCAGCATGTTTATGTGTTATCCGTTCACTGTGCTAACTGTGTTTTGTGCATCAAGTTTATCACTAAAGTTTGTGTGTAATACATGGAGTGACAGTATGAATGTGATGCATATGTATGTATGATGCAGAACTCATAAAGCAGTTTAATTCAACAGTTATAATTCTAGCACAGTCATTAAGCACAAAGTTAATATTAATTAATTTGTACGGATACCTGTAATTGTGTGCGTTGTCACATTCTCCCCCTGTTAAGAAAATTTCTTCCCGAAATTCTAGTTCTGCTACTAGACGCAGGGGTTTTGGGGAATAAATGTGGGTATTTTTCCTTTATACGGTCCTCACGCTCCCACGTGAATTTCGGGCCATGTCGTGCATTCCATCGAACTTTAACGAGCTTGACACTACTCCTGCGCATCTTGTTAATCTTCCAATCAGTAACCTCAACGGGTTCTTCAGTAAAGTGGAGTGTGTCATCAATATGAACTTCGTCGGCAGGAATGACTACTGTCTCTTGAGTTGGACTCTTTTTCAAGTTAGATACATGAAATGTATCATGTACGCCATTTAGTTCAGCAGGTAAATCCAACTTGTATGCTACAAGACCAATCCTTTTCAGGATTTTAAATGGACCAATGTATCTGGGATTCAACTTCCCATGCTTCCCAAAGCGTGCTACACCCTTCCAGGGTGAAACCTTCAACAAAACCATATCCCCCACCTCAAATTCTAGAGGTTTCCTTCTTCGGTCTGCATAACACTTTTGTCGATCACGAGCCGCTTTATTGCGCTCTTGGATCTTTATAATCTTGTCGGTCGTTGCCGGGACCAATTCCAGGCCAACAAGCTGTCTATCACCCGCGTTAGCCCAGCATAATGGTAATCAACACTTGCGTCCATAGAGAGCTTCGAACGGTGCGGCCTGAATGCTTGTATAAGAATTCAACCAATGGTAGGTGAGTGTCCCAACTTCCACCAAAATCCATTACGCAAGCTCGCAACATATCTTCTAATGTTTGAATCGTTCGTTCGCTCTGTCCGTCTGTCTGCGGATGAAAGGCAGTACTCAGATTCAACTGAGAACCAAAAGCTTCATGGAAGGATTGCCAAATCCTTGATACGAATCTTCCGTCTCTGTCAGAGATAATTGAGAGAGGCACTCCATGCCGTGCAACAATCTCTCTCAAGTATATCTCAGCAAGATTACTCGTTTTATCTTTCTCCTTGATTGGAAAAAAGTGTGCAGATTTCGTTAAACGGTCTACTATTACCCAAATCGTATCATGTCCCTTGGATGTCCTTGGCAATTTCGTTATGAAGTCCATAGAAATCTGTTCCCATTTCCATTGGGGTATTTCAGGTTGTTGCAAGAGACCTGAAGGCCTCTGGTATTCGACCTTCACTTTGGCGCAAGTTAAACATCTGCCAACATATACCGCAACATCGCCTTTCATTCTTGGCCACCAATAAAAATCCTTAAGATCTTGGTACATCTTATCCGCTCCTGGATGAATCGAATACCAAGATTAGTGAGCTTCGTCAAAAATAACATTTCTCAGACCACCAAACAAGGGAACCCAAATTCGTTTCATGAAGCATAAAGTCCCTTCCCCGTTTGGTACCAACTGTTTCTCCATCCCACGGAGATACTCATTCTCAATATTCTTTTAGTGCTTCTCGCGACACGAATGCGCAACGAGAGGTCCGTTTGTATGATCATTTCCAAAGCCCTAACCCTTATGGGCTTGATCCTTTCCTTCCGACTTAGAGCATCAGCAACCACATTCGCCTTCCCTGGGTGATACTTGATTTCTCAGTCATAATCATTTAACAACTCTACCCAGCATCTTTGCCTCATGTTAAGCTCTTTCTGATCGAATATGTGTTGCAGGCTCTTGTGATCAGTGTAGATGGTGCATCGAGTACCATATAAATAATGTCGCCATATCTTCAAAGCAAACACCACCGCGCCTAATTCCAAATCATGCGTGGTGTAGCTTTTCTCGTGGATCTTCAATTGGCGAGAAGCATATGCTATAACCTTCTGACGCTGCATAAGCACACATCCCAAACCTTGACGCGAAGCATCGCAATATACCACGAAGTCGTCAGTGCCTTCGGGTAGGGATAAGATCGGCGTGTCACAAAGCTTGTTCTTCAACAGCTGAAAGGCCTCCTCTTGCTTGTCTCCCCAATCAAACTTCTTATCTTTCTGAGTGAGAAAGGTCAAAGATTGAGCGATTTTCGAGAAATCCTCAATGAACCTACGGTAATAACCAGCCAAACCTAGGAACTGTCGAATTTCGGTTGGCGTCTTCGGAGTTTCCCAATTCTTGATTGCTTCAATCTTTGTAGTATCCACATGGATTCCATTTCCATTGACTACATGGCCAAGAAACTGGACTTCGCATAACCAGAACTCGCACTTCGAGAATTTCGCATACAACTTCTCCTTTTTAAGCAGCTCTAGAATAGCTCTTAAATGTTGCTCATGCTCTCCTTTCGTCTTTGAGTAGATCAAAATGTCATCAATGAACACAATCACAAACTTATCGAGGTATGGCTTACAAACTCTGTTCATCAAATCCATGAATACTGCTGGTGCGTTCGTCAAACCAAACGGTATAACCAGGAACTCATAATGTCCATATCGAGTTCTAAAGGCCGTCTTTGGAATACTTTCCTCTTGTATCCTTAACTGGTGATAATCTGATCGTAGATCGATCTTTGAGTAAAAACTTGAACCTTATAATTGATCGAACAGGTCATCGATCCTTGGCAAAGGATATCTATTCTTGATTGTCAACTTATTCAGCTCCCGGTAGTCTATACACATGCGAAAACTACCATCCTTCTTTTTCACGAACAAAACTGGAGCTCCCCAAGGCGAGAAGCTTGGTCTGATAAATCCCTTGTCTAACAACTCCTGGAGTTGCGTTGACAGTTCTTGCATCTCTGAAGGTGCAAGTCGATAAGGTGCCTTAGCTACAGGCGCGGCGCCTGGAACTAAGTCAATATGAAACTCAACTTGTCTTTGTGGTGGCAATCCTGGCAAGTCTTCTGGAAAGACTTCAGGATACTTCTTAACGACTAGGATGTCTTCAAGTTTTGGCTCAGCGGCTTCCTTATCCACGATGTGTGCTAGGAAGGCAACACATACTTTCTTCAAACATTTTTGGGCCTTCAAACAACTAATGATCCTTAAGGGCGTATCGCACTTCTCTTCGTGTACTACAATCGTTTCTCCATCCGCCATTAGGATGCGAATGGTCTTCTCGTGACATACAATCTCGGCTCTGTTGCTTGACAACCAATCCATCCCTACTACCACATCGAAGCTTCCTAACTCGACTGGCAGTAGGTCTAATGTAAACTCGTGTTCTCCCAGCTCTATCACGCATCCTCTGATGACTTCATTCGTTTCTACTAGCTTTCCATTAGCCAGTTCAATTGAGTACGGAATGTCTAACTTACTAGCAGTTAACCTAAGTTTTTTCTTAAATTCTAGCGATACAAAACTATAGTCGGCACCAGTGTCAAATAGTACAGATGCAAAGCGTTGATTGATAGGGAACGTACCAGTAACAAGGTTAGGATCTTAGCGAGCTTCCCTTGCTCCAATATTGAAAACCCTTCCTTGTGCCTGGTTAAGCTTTGGGCATTCTCGCTTGAAGTGCCCGATGTCCCCACAGTTAAAGCATCCTGGTCCTCGACCGTTTCCGTTCCCATTACCATTACCAGCTCGATTATTGCCTACTCCCTGGTTACCAGCTTGATTCCCATGGTTTCCTCGATTTCCATTCCCGCCATTTCCTCCCTGTTGGCGGTTTCCATTCCCATTTCCATATCCTTGCTGACCACCACTACCAGCACCATTACCACCCCAACAGGTTTCTTTTGTGTGGCCATTCTTCCCACATGACTCACATTTCCTGAATGGGCATGGCCCGGGGTGATGATATTGGCATACATCACACTTGGGCAAAGTACCCATGTATCCCTTCCCTCTTGCTTCAGCATCAGTTTTAGGTTCCTCTGGTGGGTTCACGCTTTTCTTACTTGCGCCGCCGGTACTCTTTTTAAAATTGGAGAATTTCCTTTTGTTTTCTCCTGAGGACTCCACGTGAGTTTCTTTCTTCTTGAGGTCAGAGTTTGAAAACTTGTTTAGCCGGATAGCTTCCTCAGTAAGTGACACGCTCAGGTCGATGGCTTCAGTAATGGTTGGAGTCTTGGACGTCGTCACCATGCTCATAATCTGGGGTGCCAATCCCCAGATGAAACGCTCAATGCGTTTAAATTCAGGATCAACCATATACGACACAATGCGTGACAAGTCATGGAAGCATATTCTAAAAGAAGATCTTATTGGTCCGGTCGTAGTAAGTATAATAAGTAGGTAATATGCTTATGTAATAATACAATAACCCATAACATCCCATGTCATAACGCAAAATAAATAATTCAACAACGCATGTAAGTCACAATCAATGTAAGTAAGTAATCATCCTAGTCTTCCCCAGACTATCCCACCCAGTCTCTTAGACTGAACTCCCTAGTTTCTCAAACTAACTCCCTGGCCTCTAAGACCAAACATTCCCAGTCTCTAAGACTAACTCCCTGGTCTCTAAGACCAAACCTTCCCAGTCTCAAAGACTAACTCCCTGGCCTCTAAGACCAAACCTTCCCAGTCTCAAAGACTAACTCCCTGGTCTCTAAGACCAAAACCTCCCCAATCTCTAAGATTGAACCCCTCAGTCTCTAAGACCTGATGTGTAGGAAGTGGTATGTTAAAAACTTGTAAAAATGGTTAAATAAAGACTGACTCAAAAACTAAACTTTTTGACATGCTTTGGCCTAATAGGTATCGGTACTCTTATTGATAGTCCCCAGGTAGGCAACGGGTCCTTTTATTTGGATTTGTACGAATGCCAGCCTAGACAGGAGTTCTCAACTACCGGTACTTAACCCTTCCAGTTACTACATGTCCGACACAAAAAGCACTTGTTTGTAAAGAAACGTTTGTACCCTGAATCTGGAAACTTGTATATGCAATGTAAAAATCTCTTCGTGAGAGCCCTGATGATCATAGTCTAGACTCGAGAAATAATCCTAGTTCGCTATGATCGAGGCTCTGATACCAAGCTGTCACACCCTGGCTTTTGCGGAAGCGTGGGTTTATTTGGTGTG
>JARYGA010001487.1:0-28728 GCA_030545235.1 Helianthus tuberosus | reverse complement strand
TGGGCCTTGAAAACGGAAAATATGGATTTGAAAAGCGGAGGTGAAGCCCGTTTTCTGCAAATCCACGAGCTTGAGGAGCTAAGAAGTCATGCCTACGAGAGTTCTAGAAGATACAAGGAACGAGTCAAGAGATTTCATGATAAGAGGTTGAGAGACCATAAGGATATCCGTGTAGGAGATCTTGTCTTCTTATATAACTCAAGACTGCGTTTATTCCCCGGGAAGCTAAAATCCCAATGGATGGGTCCGTACACAGTTAAAGAAATATTTCCATACGGGGCAATAACTATCGAGGATCCGAACGGGGCAAGTTTCAAAGTCAACGGACATCGGTTAAAAATTTACATCAAAGGACCGGTTGACTCGGTGGAGGAAATTCTTGAACTCCACATCCCGCACGCTTGAAACAAGTGTGGAGAATAAGTATAGCTATTGACTCACTGACAAATTTAGCGAGCGTGTTTTCACACGCTAATGGTAACTTTGTGCATATTAGTTTATCATATTTATTTCCTAGTTCGTTAATTTTTCGCTTTAAACATAGGTACATACAAGTTTGATCCATAACTTTTGAAGTTTTGAAGTTGATTTACTATTAAAATGTACAAAATCTTGCAAAAATAGAAAATCTAGGCGAAAATACGGAGTTAATAGCTTGCTGTTACAATTAAGAAGAAAGTGCGCAGGTGAAGCACAACCGTGCGGTCATCGGCACGGTCATGCGCTTCGTAATCAGACCACGCCAGAACTAGTGCACCGAGTAGTCTTCGGACTCGCACTACCGTGCGATCCAATTGCACTACCGTGCAACACGACACTGTCAGGCAAACCAGGAGTGCGATCCGGATTGGCACGACCGTGCGACCTGTCGCACGACCGTGCTAGTGAAAATCTGAACAGTAAAAAGGGGGTATTTAAGCGAACTTGCAGTAAAAATATCACATTATTTCAAAACTCTAACAGCCGCACGGGAGTTCCAGGTCGCCCACACCCTAAAATCAACCAATTTTTGCTTAGATTTCACTCCAATCTTCTTCCAAGGTATGTTTCCTACTTGTTTTTCAGATTTAACATAGTTTCTAATGTAGATCTGGGGTTTTGAATCAAGAAATTTGGGGGTTTTCTTCATAAAGTCAAATAAACCCTTGTTCTTGAATGTTTGATGCTAAATCGGTAGTTCTAATCATTGATTTGATGTCCATTCACTAATTTCAAGTTAGATTTTGAATTATAAAGGTAAAAATCAGTGAATGAAACTGATTTCTGATGATTTTTGGAACCGCACGGTCATGCAATTGAACGGCATGGCAGTGCCAATAAGAAATCATAACCAAACCGCTGAATCAGAACTACGATACCGAGATGCACGATAGTGCCAAATCGGCATGGCAGTGCAACACTAATTGCCGGAAACATTCAGTCAACGATCTCGGAATGGCACGGTAGTGCGACAGGTCGCATGACCGTGCGGTTGCTAAAACGACAACAGAATATCGTAAACAACCTATTACGGTGACAGCACTTGAAATTTTTGATTTTGCTCTTATTTTTGCTGTATTCCTGTACGCAGATGAACCACCGATTCCTCGAGTTCAGCGAAAACAAAACGAAGGACCGTCCATGTATTGCCAGATTGGAAGCCTTATGGAATTGATGAGGGAAAATCGGGGAGCCGAGGAGGATAAATTGGGCCACCCAGACAGCCCTAAACCAAGACGAGAGACTATCCAATATGATTTCGTATCTGATGTCAAGGTCGTTCAACATTGAACGGCCCGTGTATCTTGAGCTTACATTGGAATTTTTCGCTTCATACTTATATGACAAACCAAGAAGCGAAAATCTAGACTTTAAGAATAAAGAAACGATACAGTTCAGGTTGGGTAGAAAATGGCATAAATGGTCAATTGCTAAATTGGGGAGAAGACTTGGAATATACTCAGCTGAAGATCTCGATTCAGACCTTTTCACCAACATACACAAGTTTGACAATGACCAGCAACGGGCTAATTTTTTGGCACAAGTGGCAGATGGGCCACCCTATGATGCTAGAAAAGCTAAAGCATCAAGACTACGAGACCCGCTTCTTAGGGTTATTCATCAGGTCATGAGTCTCACCATATGTGGACGCATGGACAGTACGGGAAACTGTCCTACTCCAGATCTTCTTTTCATATATTCAATAGTGAATGGTGTATATATCAACCTCGCGGCTAGAATGGCTGAATTTTTCTTGAACAGAGCGGGGAGGACTACGAGTAGCAAGATCCATAGTGGTGAATATGTGACTCAGTTGGCATACAACATGGGTATTATGACAGATGATGTAGTCAGTGGTCTCTTAATGGTTCACCCAGGAGGGGATGTAGACATGAAGTCTTTAAGAGCAATGGGCCTAGTAGTGGATATAGACAATGGCCCGAGACTGAGGGGTTTAAATGGAAAGATATGCGATCCACTACCACCATAGGACGAAGATATTGAGATGCATGAACTTCAGGTACTAGAACCACCACCGTAACACAACCAGCCACCGCACGATCAGCCACAACACGAACACCCCCAACACCAATATTAGTATCTGCCACAGCAGAACTGGCCTCTAGGTATACCTTCCTATCCCGAGTTATACCAACAGTTTCAACACATGCAGGTTACTTAGGACACTATGAGAGCCACTCAGGAGACTATGCGAGCAACTTAGGATACCATGAGAGAGGAGATGTATGCAGGTTTTTCCTATATCTTCGGAGGGCTACAAAGCGTCTATCCTAGCCACTTCAGAGAGCCTCCACAGTTTCCATTTGGAAACCCAGGTAACTACGGGGCGTGTTCATCTGGAACACGCCACCATGATGATGATGAGGAGTAGGAGGAGGTGGAGGGGACAAATCAGAGAAACTAGTGGTTTATCATAGTTTATCTTATTTCTATTTAGTACTTTATTTTATTTGGGATTTTTAAAACTTTATGTCTGTTTTTATGTTTAAGTAGTATGTTTGCTTTGTTTGAATAATGGATTTGGTTTTGGTTTGGTTATCTAACATTTTAATCAATGGTAATGTTGGTTGTTTTACCACATGACATGCTTGGCAGATTGTAAAGAATGCACACAGAGTTGAGAAGACTTCAATTAAAGTCTACTCATACGAGTCAACTTCAACTCTGAGGGAGTACCTCTTTCCCTTTTCACATTATTAGTTTAGCTCTTCATAATTTCTTAACTAATATGTATTTCACATTGGGGACAATGTGAAGTTCAAGTGTGGGGAGGGGTTTAAAAGGTTTTTAACTTTGTTTGTCCTTAATTGTTCTCATTTCTGTACATATCTTCGAAAAATAAAACAAAAATGGTCAATTGTGCTCTTTAAAAAGCATCAAATTTGATAAAAACCGACAAGCCAAATTGATTTTTGAAAAAGATAACTAAAAGCGTGATAAACCAAGAAGAAAGACTTTCATATTTATCTTTATATTTAAACCCATTCCTTCCGTTTACGTGAGCATATTTTTGAGCCTTACTGCTTTCGTGACAATGCTTCTTTGTTTTTGCGGAAAATGAGTGACCCGGATGTTTTATGTAATTTAGAACTTTTCATTTGTATAATTTTTAAGATCATGAATATGTGAAATTACATAGAAATGATAGAGGCACTTAGGATACCCTTTTGTTAGCCTTTTTCCTTGTTTATATCACGCACCCAACATTATCCATTAGTTCGCCATGTTGAGCCTATTTTCCGTACTTTTCAAAATTGTACCCAAATATTAAGCCTACTTAAACCAAATATAACCTTTTCATATTTACCCTTTTTGTTAAAATTCGGCCATAGCTATCTAGATTTGTGTGTATATATATATATATAACACGTTTGTGAACTCTCTAAGATAATTTTAGAAAATCACTCAGAAGAAAATAGAGAGTAGAAGTGTAAAAAGAATAAACTCTGAACACATACACAATAGCTTAGCAACGTGTGTTCAGAATCCTAGAAATAAAATCGCCGAGTTTTGACCTTTTAGCAACTTTCAAATATCCATTCCATACCCTTAACCATAGCTTATCATTACAACCCATCAAAGACCTTTTGATTTATGTTTTTCACATATTAATTGATGGAGATTAGATCTGTTGACAAGCTTATGATATTGCATGATTCATTAACTAGGCATCGAGTGTTTTACATACACATTATATGTATGATTCAGAAATATAATCGAGTGTGTGTGAACATTGTGAGAAATGTAAAGATTTACATGCTAAGTCAATCGAACGTAGAATCATTACTTTATGGTTATCTTTTCATACATCCAACAAAGCTTGTCTATTTTAAATCTTTGATGTTGACTTTTTGAAAACCAATTTGACCACCAAACAAATTAGTAACTTTGTAAATATTCAGATTTGATTCCTTGTTTTATTTTAAGTTTGCTTGAGGACAAGCAAAGTTCAAGTGTGGAGATGCTTGATACATGTTAAATTATACATGTTTTTATACCCCAAAACACTTTCATTTTAAGCGTTTTTGACCAAAATCGCGACGTTTAGGTACCAAATCCGGTACTTTTATATTTTCAGGTCTTAAACGGAGCACAAAAGAAAAATCTGATGAAAACGGACAAATTCTGACGCAAATCTGATAAAACGGACAAAAATCTGATGACTGCCAGGTGTCGCACGACCGTGCGATCCGGCTGCACTACCGTGCGAGTCGTCTGACCTCGGAAGCACTGCCAAGGCGACTGATGGTGCTGATGTTTTCCCGGACCGCACTACCGTGCGACCCGCCGCATGACCGTGCACCAGACAGACCAAGTTTTCTGATCAAACTTCTGATGACATCGCACTACCGTGCAACCAATGGCATGACCGTGCCAATCTGATGACTCAGACAACTTGTCCACTAGTCCACTTGTCTGACCCGGGATCAAAGAAATGATATCACCCGACAAGACCTGTCACACGACCGTGCGACCCATCGTCACGACCTTGCCAAACCAAAAATGGCCTATAAAAAGAGTGATGCGCGTGTGGTGTTATATATTTTTTATGTATATTTTTAGCCCTTTTTACACGTTAGCCAAGTTTTAAATTTATAAAACACGATATTTTACTAACACCAGACACACATATGGGCAATTGCACCAATCGTGAGCGTAGTATAGTGTTGGTAAGATACCGAGGTCGTCCAAGGACACAAGAGCTTTTAGTACCGGTTTATCCTCAACGTCTAATCAAATCAAAAGTTAAAAAAATGTTTTAAACTAGAAATTAAAAACTAAAAATGCTGAAAATAAAAATAAAATAAAAGTAAAAACAGATAGACAAGATGAATCACTTGGATCCGACTTGTGTTTAGTGTAACCTTTGATTATTTCCACACTTTTGCACTTTTTAAGAGATTATCTTAGTTATTGTAGTAGGCCCCTCTTTTGAAGGTGACGTTACTCTCAACCCAGTAGTTTGAGTCAGCAAGGATACAGTCCTAAAGGGTTGGATTATTGATAGATAATTAATTAAGTTATTAATGCATAATGTGGTAGGCCCCTCTTTTGAAGGTGACGTTACCCTTGGCTAAGTAGTCTGAGTCAGTAAGGATACAGTCCTAAATAGCCGGGTTAAAGTTTTAATAGTAGCTTACATATGAGGGGATCAAAGAGTTTGGACCCCCGCCATCCAATACCAGTGGGTATTGAAGGAGGTCCTACTAAAATTGACCCAGGTCCTTGCAGGATCTATACACTGAACAAGGCAAGACTCTTACCAAACCATTCCCTTAACCCCCGATCAGGTAGCCAACATATCTTCATATAGACCGTGGAGATATGAATGGTGAAAATATTTTATTTTATATAGACAGTAAATAACGCCAAGACACCACGGACAAATGATAAGGAAGATTCACCTTCAACATAAGAAACTAGTTATTAAAGTCATTAACACATAACCAAATAAAAAGTGCGAAAAGATTAAAAATAAGAAGTATTACACTAGACACTTGTCTTCACCAAGTGATGTAAGAGACTTAGGCAAACATGGCCTTTGATTGTCAAGAACTCTTACGATCAATCTTGGATCCCGAGACTACTCACACACTCTATGATGGATGATGGATGATGGTGGTGGATGTGGGTTGTGATGGTGGTGGTGGGTGGGTGAAGTGTGAGAGAGGTGGTTTGCCAAGGGATGGTTTGCAAATGAGCCAAGCACCCCTATTTATAGCCTGCACAGAAGCCCGGACACGGCCCCGTGTCCATTGGGCACTGCCCCATGTCCACCCATCTTCTCTTTCTTCATTAATTGCAGTTTGTCTGCATTAATTGACCACGCCCCCGTGTCCGCTGGGCACGACCCCGTGTGCAGAAGCGTATCTGTACTATCAAGATTTCCCTAGATTCTGCGAATCTTAGAGTTGACCATGGCCCCGTGTCCGCTGGGCACGCCCCCGTGGTGGGTGATAGAAGCTTCTACAACTTTGTCTTTTCTGCAGACACTTGGGCACGCACCCGTGCTCATTGAGCACGGGGCGTGTTCAGCCTTCTGTTCTCTTGTTTTGCTTGGGAAGATGCTGTCGGGGGGTCGGGCATGCCACGTTTATTCCTTTTCTTGTATTTATGTTAGATTTAGCTGCCTTTTTGCTTCTTTTGTTCATTTGAGCTCATTTAATCCTGAAAATACAAAAGGAAGACAAAAACAAACTTTTTCCAACATTAGTACTAAAAAAAGGGTTAGTTTTATGCCACATTTGATGTAATTTATATGTTGCATTTTGCGCATATCAAATACCCCCACACTTGAATCTTTGCTTGTCCTCAAGCAAAACTCTTTATAATGTGGCTTTACACTCCCAAATGGAATGGGTAGAAGAGACGGTTTTTGGGCTTGTCATAGAGTGTCGGGATTTCCAAGATTCTTTATTAAGTTTTATTTTAATTATTTACAATCCTATTCGTCATGATATATTTAAAACGTTTCATAAGAGAAATTATTTATTAGGGCACAACATGCCTTTTTAAAATTCCATTTATATACAAGTTCACATACCTCACGGGGGATCACTCAACACTCGGCCGAAAATGTATTTTAGTGAAACACTCGAGAGCGGCATGGAACTTACTCTTACCATAAGCTTGCCAAGCAATCAATCCTCCTTCTTTTTAACTATATACCTTTATAAATATCAAGAGGACTTTTGGGGTGAAGGGCTAGGCTTGGGTTAGAGGTAGGTGGTTGGGTTAGTGGTTAGTAGAAAAAGGGCGACAGGCGTAAATAGCGTCGGTTTTCGTAAGACTTTTTATTTTTGTAACTTTTTATTTTGATGAAGCAATTTTTCAAACAAAGTTCTTTTTGATAAACATGTTTGTTTATTTCTTTTGGCTTCATATATATATATATATATCAAGAAGTCATAAGAAAAACCGAGCTTTGTTACTAAAATAAAGGGTTTAAAATGAAAAAGGGTTTTAGGTGGGTAAAAGGGTGTTTGATTTGGGGTTAAGAAATGAAAAGGTTTAGGCTCAAAGGGGTTAACTAGGGGGATTTTGGGTAGGTGGTAAAAAAAAAAAATAATGGTGTAGAAATAAAAAGGGTTTGTCCTAATGCCTCCATCATTTACTTACTCGGGTTTAAGTTGGTAAGGACCGGGAATGTATCGTCGTGGCAAGTTCTAGAGTCGTAAGAACCAAGCGGCTATTCACACAAGAAACGAAAAATGAGCATTTAGTTTAAAGATGTATATTTGTATGCTCAATAAAGGCTCAAAACTCACTTTTTGTGGGAATGAGTTTTTATTTGATCAAGTATATATAATCAAATTTTAACTAGACTTGTCATGCCCTTTCATAATTTTCTTTTGTTGGTTCTTTTTATCACGACACTATCGGTTGTAAATTTGTAAAAATATAACCTTTTTAGAACTTGAAATTCCCAAATTAAACCTAGACAAAAAAAATGAAAAAAATATTTTGAAAAAAATTTGGGGTGTTTAGCGGTTCCAATAGAGTTTTGTGTAAGGCTTGTAATTAGGACTTGCAAGATTCAAGGTTTTAGCATCCCCTCCCACACTTAAATTACACATTGTCCTCAATGTGTCCCAAAAATAAGTTTTTAGGTTGATTGAATGTGTAAAAGCGTGTATAAAAACAAATTTTTTATGTTACTGAGCATCTGGACACGGCCCCGTGTTGGATGAACACGGCCCCGTGGTCAGAGTGCCAGTAACGAGAACTTACAGAAGGTGGACACAGGGGCGTGTCGGCTAAGCACGACCCCGTGTCTGGCAAAAGTCTGCATTTTTTTAGACAAACAACAGGTCTGGGGTAATGGGCACGGGGGCATGTTGGCTGGACACGACCCCGTGTAGACAATCTGCAAAGGTGTAAAACAGGTTTCTGGCTTCGGTTTTGTTGTCCCGGCTTTAGTAGCACTAATGTTTAGTACTCTAAGCCTCGTATGTACCTGTTTAACTAATAAATACCACACCAAACCATAGCAAACATCCTAAATTACAAACGTTCAAACATCCATACCACAAAGTTAAAATAAAGAAAATGCAGAAAAGTAAAAAGTGTTAGAGGAAAGTAAATTGTTCAACACACGGCACGCAGGCCGGAAATTGTTCATGAGAAAAAGGGGGTTAACCTGTTAGACCTCCAACCAGCTGCTCCTACCTCCACTCCTTCCGCCTAGTCCATGTCCTCGTCTTCATCATTATCTCCTCCTCCGTGCCCCGCCATGTACTCCCGGATGTTCCCAATGTCATCCTGTATATCGGAGATGTTTCTCTCAATTGCTCCGACTTAGGTGTACGTGTTGCTGGCCATGTTGTAGGTGTTCCTGGTGCACATGAGGTTTTCCTGCAATAAATCATGTAAACTTTGTAAGTTAGGAAAACCGCCTCCTTGAGAGGAGGATTGGCCCGGATCACCCTGGGGCTGGTAATGGTACTGAGGAGGAGGTTGGAAATGTGGAGCGTGTAAGACGAGTGCCTCTTGCGGGTTCCAAGCATGCCTCTGGACTCTTTGGAAGCTAACCGTCCCGTATTCTGCTTCATAAATCAGGTTCATGGAGCGACAGACTCTTCCCGACCATGGGCTCTTTTGGAAAGACCTGGGCATGTTCACGAAATGCTTGAAGAGACGGTATATCCACCCCCAAAGAAGATAGGGGTCGGTGGAGTAGCGAGCTGGTTCCAGTGCATGTTTTGGAGCAGGAGGTATGGAACGTCAAGGTTGGTGCGGGTATGAATGCAATGAAGGACCACCAGATCTCTTAACCCTACAATGCCACTGCTGTCGTGCCTTTGGCTAAGAGAGTAAGTGAGGACCCTATGGATATAACGGTAAAGAGGGTCCCTCAACTTAGTGCTTTTAGTGCTTCTTGGATTATAGTTGCCTTCTCCTATTTGCGCCCATGCAGCCTGGCGTTGGTTTTCTGGTATTTCACGTAAACCTCCGGTGTTTTGTTCATCACCCGCATCTTCCTCCGCATACAACCCAACTATTGACCCAAACTGTGCCATCGAGATTGAGTACACAGTCCCCCCACATCAGAATTCTACCCCATCATTATCAAATGGGTCGGCTCTTGATTTAAACGCAAATATGTTGTAGAATTCCAGATTATATTCGTGGATTGAGCAAAGTCGAGTGCACAGTGCGGCTCTCAGCGGGCCGGTTACTAGGTTGTTGAATCGGCCAAGCTGGTTCGCTACTCCTAGAAGATCCATGCATACTGTTCGTGGGTATTCCTCCGGCCTGGTTCGAAGCACGTCGTATCTTGCTTTAGCATCCAACTCACTTGCATTGAACCGCGTGAATTTCTTGGCCATCTGAAAGAAAACACCAAACAATTAGCACGAAACAGTGAAATTTTCAGAGAAAAATGAAAACAGTCGGCTGAACACGGCCCCGTGTTCAGCGGACAAGCCCCGAGTTGGCATGAAATTGTCTGGACACGCCCCCGTGCTCAGCGAGCACGACCCCATGTCCAGACATCTGTTTCCCAAAAATCCCATTTTTCATCCTGGTCCTGAAAACTTGAAAATTTTTGGTCCAGTAGGGGTGGTTTTCCCCGAAAATGAAACCCCAAGTGCCGTTTTTCCCAAAATAAATCGTTTACCCCTTCAATTTTATCTTTTTCGGTTCAAAAACAAGGGTTTGGGGTTTTTGTGAGAAATCGGGCAAATCTACAAACAATACAAGTTGATTTACTTCCTATATCATGTATCTAAACTAATGCTAACAGATATAAGAAAAAAATTGAGGTTCGATCCGGATGAAGTTCAAGAACCCTAGATTTTTCCCAAATTTTTGATGTTAAACTACATGCAAATACTAATAATGATAGAATCATACCTTTATGTTGTTAGAAGTAGAGGAGACGTCAAAATCTTGCAGAAAAATCGCCTGAACTAGAGAGTTTTTGGGGAAACGGGGCGTGTGGAATGAAGAAACTGTTATGAAAAAGGGGTTTTATCCCGACAGTTGCATGGACACGGCCCCGTGGGCGGGCAATTTTGAATTTTTTTTTTCATAAGTGCTCGTGTGAGTGCCATTGTTTCCCAAAACTCGGTTAGAAGACTTACCGATTTAGATGTCAACTCGCTTGTTCGTAACTTACCAGGTATGATGTTGATGCTTTTATTCTACGACCGTTTGAAGCGAGATTTCTTTCTCCTAATCCTCAATGAATCCTTGATAGAGCTTCAGCCGTTGGCCATTGACTTTGAATGGAATTCCATTCCGAGATTTAATTTCTACTCCACCGTGAGAAAAAATATGGGTGATGGAAAAAGGTCCTGACCACCTAGACTTTAATTTACCAGGAAACAATCGAAGTCGTGAATTAAACAATAGAACTTGATCTCCTACTCGAAATTCATTAGGTTTAATAGGTTTATCTTGTAAGTTTTTCATTCTTTCCTTATAAATTTCGGAGTTAGAGTATGCATAATTCCTTAGTTCGTCTAATTCATTTAATTGACCGAATCGATTTTTACCGGCAAATTCTAAATCTAAGTTTACATTTTTAATTGCCCAGTAGGCTTTGTGTGCAATTTCTACTGGCAAATGACAAATTTTTCCATAGACGAGCTTATATGGGGTTGTACCTATTGTTGTTTTATAAGCAGTTCGAAAAGCCCATAAAGCATCATCTAATTTATCGGCCCATTCTTTTTTATTTAACCCTACGGTTTTTTTTTCAAGTATTCGTTTTAAACCTCTATTAGTAACTTCGGCTTGTCCGTTTGTTTGAGAGTGATATGCTGTTGAGACCCGGTGATAGACCCCATATCTTGTTAAAATTTTTTCAAGTTGATGGTTACAAAAGTGGGTACCTCTATCACTTATTAATGCTTTAGGTGTTCCAAAACGAGAGAATAATTTTTTCAGAAATCTTACCGCGACTCTTCCATCATTTGTTGGAAGTGCCTCGGCCTCGGCCCTTTTAGACAAGTAATCTACTGCCACAAGTATATATCTGTTTCCTTTTGATGGTGGGAAAGGTCCCATAAAGTCGAGTCCCCACACATCAAATATTCCACAAATAAGAATGCCATTTTGTGGCATTTCGTTTTTGGAAGAAATATTACTTGTTCTTTGGCAAGCGTCACATGTCTTGACGAGACTTTGGGCGTCTTTGTAAATGGTTGGCCAATAAAATCCTGAATCAAATACCTTTCATGCGGTACTAGCGGCACCATGATGTCCTCCGTATGGACCTTCATGACAATGGCAGAGAATTCTTCTTGCTTCACTACCATGTACGCATCGGCGGATGCGTTGAACGACACACATTTTGAAAAGATAAAGATCCTCCCAAAAATAATGTTTCACATCGGCAAAGAATTTCTTTCTTTGATGATGTGGCCAACCTTTTGCGACTATACCACCAGCTAGGTAGTTAGCGTAGTCGGTGTACCATGGTTCTTCTCTGTATTCCACCATTTCTAGGGACTCCGTTGGGAATTTTTTGTTGATTTGCTCGTCCCTGGTTGCCTCCAAAGCTAGGTCTTCTAAGCGCGAAAGATGATCCGCTGCGGTGTTTTCTACTCCTCTTTTGTCTATGATTTCAATATCAAATTCTTGGAGGAGTAGAATCCACCGAATCAAACGTGGTTTAGCATCCTGTTTCTTGAAGAGATATCGAATGGCTGCATGATCTGTGTAGACTATCGTTTTAGAAAGAACAAGATAAGAACGAAATTTATCAAAAGCAAATACCACAGCTAGTAACTCTTTTTCTGTTGTTGTGTAATTTTCTTGTGCATCGTTAAGTGTTTTACTAGCGTAATAAATTGGGTGAAAATGCTTTTCTTTTCTTTGTCCCAAGACGGCTCCAACTGCAAAGTCACTTGCAACACACATGATTTCGAAAGGTAATTTCCAATCAGGCACTATCATGATAGGTGCTTTGACTAGCATTTCTTTTAGTGTTAGAAATGCTTGATTGCATTCCTTGTCAAAGATGAAAGGGGCATCCTTTTCAAGTAATTTTGTTAGAGGTCTTGAGATTTTAGAAAAGTCTTTGATAAATCGTCTGTAGAATCCGGCATGCCCTAAGAAACTTCTGATAGCTCTAACGGAGGATGGGGGTGGTAATCGAGAGATAGTGTCTATTTTGGCTCGATCAACCTCCATTCCCTCGCTTGAGATTTTGTGACCGAGTACTATTCCCTCCGTTACCATGAAATGGCATTTTTCCCAGTTAAGGGCGAGGTTAGTTTCCTCACATCGGGATAACATTCGTTCAATGTTATCGAGGCATTGGTCGTATGAATCCCCAAAGATAGAAAAGTCGTCCATGAAGACTTCCATAGTCTTTTCTATCATGTCATGGAAGATGGCCACCATGAAACGTTGGAAGGTTGCGGGGGCATTGCATAGACCAAATGGCATGCGTCGATAAGCAAAAGTTCCATAGGGACATGTGAATGTTGTCTTTTCTTGGTCTTCGGGTGCTATCAGGATTTGAAGGTAACCTGAAAAACCATCCAAGAAACAATAGAATTTAAGACCGGATAATCTTTCTAACATTTTATCAATGAAGGGTAAAGGAAAGTGATCCTTCCTTGTTACTTCATTTAATCGTCTATAATCTATACATACCCTCCATCCTGTGACGGTTCTCGTTGGTATTAATTCATTTTTCTCGTTAGTTATTACCGTCATACCTCCTTTCTTTGGAACTACTTGTACGGGACTTACCCAAGGACTATGGAGATAGGGTAAATAAGTCCAGCGTCAAGTAATTTGATGGCTTCATTTTTAACCACTTCTTGGACATTTGGATTTACTCTTCGTTGTGGTTGTATTACCGATTTATAGTCATCATTCATTAAAATTTTGTGCGTGCACATGGAAGGACTTATTCCTTTAATATCTACAAGCTTCCATGCAATCGCATTTTTGTGTTTTTTCAAAAGTTTAATTAATTTTTCTTTTTCTACACTACTTAATTTTGATGAAATAATTACAGGTGATTTACCATCTTTGTCTAGAAAAGCATATTCCAAACCTTTTGGAAGTTCTTTGAGCTCAAGAGGTGGGTCTTTAGGAGACTCCTTATTTGATTACTCATTTTGATCAAGAACTTTAAAAGTTTGTTCTATGGCGACCTCTTCTTCAACAAATTGGTCAATCTTTTCACTTGTATCGGGTGGTTCATCTTCATCTTCAATTAGTGGGTCATTATTGCCGAAAGTATATTTCATTGAACGCTCAAGATCGATGCTCCTTTTAAATGCCCCTAATTGAATAGATAGATTGTTGTACTTCCGGTTTTTCAAAGTTTCATGGGTTTTTACAAAAGGTCGTCCCAACACTAGAGGAGCGTCATCGAGGATGACAAAGTCGGTTGGGATTACCATTTGATTTGTTTGGACCAAGACATCCTCAACTATACCGATTGATTTTATTACTTTCCGATTTGATAGAAAAATGGGTATTTGAAGTGGAGAAAAATCACTAATACTTAATTTTTTGAAAATGTAGTTTGGCATTATATTAACACAAATATCTTTATCAATTGTAATATTGCTAATAAAGGAATTTTGAAAAAAAACATGGAACCGGTGTAATGTTGATTTCAAATGGGTCTTCTTTTATTTGCGAAGTTTGACCATTAGTTAACTTAATGCTTACCGTTTCGTCAATTTTAGTGTTAGTGTTTAACTCTTTCAAAAACTTAGCATGAGTGGGTACTAAACAATGATTTTCGAAAGAAGGTGACAAGAGATTATTTTCTTCAAAATTAGACTCTTCTTGAATTTTAACGTTGTCAGACTCACCTTTTTCGTTGTTTAACTCATGTGTCGGTTTTTCACTTATTTGTTCTTCCATTTTTACATTTTCAACTTTCTTTTCTTTATTACAAATTAACTCTTCTCTTGCGCGGGACTCCTCTTCCCTTGCGCAAGATTCTTTTATGCAACGTTCGATAGTTTTAATGTGTTCTATTATCCTATCGGCTATGTCGGTGATAGAATAAGGATCAGGATCCTCAAAGCTTGAATCCGGATGTTCGATCCTTTGTTCCTCATAATACTCATAGGAAGTAGATGGTTCACACCATTGTTCTTCATTGTAAGTATATGATGGATAAGGGTCGTAGTTCTGTTCTTCATAATACTCATATGAGGTGGGTTGTTCACGCCATGGTTCCTCATAATAAGCATATGAAGGTGGTTGCTCATATCTTGGTTCCTCAAAGTATGAGTATGAAGGCTCATACCTTGGTTCATCAAAATATGAGTATGAGGGAGAAGGTTCATACCTTTGGTCTTCATAGGATGTGTATGAAGTTGATGGCTCGTACCTGGGCTCCTCATAGTAGGTGTATGAAGTGGATGGTTGAAATAAGTCACAATATTGAACCTAGTGCGGGTTACCACAATTAGTGCAATAGTCTTCCCTATAATCATCCTCCTCATAGGTGTAGTTGTAGCCTCCTGAGTATTGATCCATAAGAATCACTCAGCAGACCACAACAGAGTCTCGAGACCAGAAAACAAAAATAAAAACGAAAATAGAGGCTGGACACGACCCCGTGTTCAGTGAGCACGGCCCGTGTTCAAGATCTGTATCTGGGCGTTTGAATAAAAGTTACTGGTTTTGTGCAGCACGGGGTCGAGTTCAGTGAGCACGACCCCGTGTTTAGACTCTGTATCTGGGTGTTTTATGAAAAAAATGCAGCATGGCCCCGTGTTCAATGAGCACGGCCCGTGTTCAACCTACTGTAAATGCAAAACTAACTAAAATGCAGAAAAATGTGCGCGCATTTTGAAAAAAACTGATTAGGTCGTTGATTTTAAGCTTTCTTAAAATCCTTATGTCCCCGGAAACGGCGCCAAAAACTTGATGCGCGTGTGGTGTTATATAAAAGTATTAATACATAACCAAATAAAAAGTGCGAAAAGATTAAAAATAAAAAGTATTACACTAGACACTTGTCTTCACCAAGTGATGTAAGAGACTTAGGCAAACATGGCCTTTGATTGTCAAGAACTCTTACGATCAATCTTGGATCCCGAGACTACTCACACACTCTATGATGGATGATGGATGATGGATGATGGTGGTGGATGTGGGTTGTGATGGTGGTGATGGGTGGGTGAAGTGTGAGAGAGGTGGTTTGCCAAGGGATGGTTTGCAAATGAGCCAAGCACCCCTATTTATAGCCTGCACAGAAGCCCGGACACGGCCCCGTGTCCACTCATCTTCTCTTTCTTCATTAATTGCAGTTTGTCTGCATTAGTTGACCACGCCCCCGTGTCCGCTGGGCACGACCCCATGTGCAGAAGCGTATCTGTACTAACAAGATTTCCCTAGATTCTGTGAATCTTAGAGTTGACCACGGCCCCGTGTCCGCTGGGCACGCCCCAATGGTGGGTGATAGAAGCTTCTACAGCTTTGTCTTTTCTGCAAACACTTGGGCACGCCCCCGTGCTCATTGAGCACGGGGCGTGTTCAGCCTTCTGTTCTCTTGTTTTGCTTGGGAATATGCTATCGGGGGGTCGGGCATTCCATGTTTATTCCTTTTCTTGTATTTATGTTAGATTTAGCTGCCTTTTTGCTTCTTTTGTTCATTTGAGCTCATTTAATCTTGAAAATACAAAAGGAAGACAAAAACACACTTTTTCCAACATTAGTACTAAAAAAGGGTTAGTTTTATGCCACATTTAATGTAATTTATATGTTGCATTTTGCGCATATCAAAGAGCCATTCGCTACTGGTTTCAATGTTGGGTTTTTCTCCATGTTTCTGGGAGATTTCTGGGTTCCGAAGCCGTCCTGATCAGACCCATTTGAAGCCTCAAGATCGAGTGGAAGCATAACCGATCCAACCCATCAATTCTTTGCTTGTTTACGGTTCGATTCCTTGTTCTTATACATGTATTCTGATCATTATTCAAGTATTGAGCTGATGTTAGTTATGTAATAGTAGTAATGAACTTGTTTCTTGAATAATCTTTATGTTGTAATCTTGTTTATATGAATCTTTAGTACTTTTTATGTTGAATCTTCATGATTATATAATGAATGTTTCATCGATGTTGAGTTCCTGATTATGTTTGATTATCTTGGATAATGAATATGTGGTTAGTGGGATGGTAACTATTTCTTGATTAATCACTTGTTTGTAGACTTTGTTTACACCATGAAACCGGACCAAGGTATTGGTTTTATACAAGATATATCTTATTTTGATTAGGAATGCTTTCTTGCACGTAAGGGCTCTAACAAATTATATGGTGTTGATTACATGTTCTTGAACGCGGTTTATGATTCTTGTTTAGTAGTTTTGGTCTGAAATTTCTGACATGGTAGATTTGTGTTTAAGACTTGTAAAGGTGAAATATTTTGTTATATGACTACTTAATTGCTTATCCTCGTGGCTGTATTATGACCATCTGTATTGCTTTCTTTGATAAGTGAGGTTAGGAATCCAGACCCGGTAAATAACCTATCTTTAAAGTTTCACATGAATAAATATCAATAGCTAGCTAATGAATGGTTTTAGGTGGTTAACGTGTAACCATCGCGTTAATTTTCCAAAGAATCATAATGCTAGAAATCCAGACCCGGTAACTAGCTGTCTTGCAATTGGAAAATAAGTGCTTTTGTGACATATCTAGATAACATTTTTAGGTTGTTTGTGAAACAAGATAATATTTATTTTTCATATTTGGAGTCTAATATGTTTTAGATATAGTTTTAGATAATTTTAGTTAAACAACCATTCACTTATCCTTTTATCTGGTAAATTAATGACAAAGATTTAGTACTTAATAACGCCTGTGTTCCATGGATCGATATCTGGCTCTTACCAATACTTTACTACATATATGACGGGATACACTTGTCCTTTGTTGTGTGTGTTTTAATGTTAAGGTATAAACCATTTTTATAAATATTAAAACCCAGTTCGTTGCGTGTAAAAATACTGTAAATAAATATATAAAACCACGTACATCAGGTAACATCTGATGTGAAGCACTTTCAGATCATTCGATTCATCAAAATACATTCCACCTGTATCAGAATTTCGATCATGACTATTATTTAAGTAGTCGTCAGGCAAAAACTTATAGCGCCTGGTTGTTGGATTCCAAAGGATCAGCTCACAACAAATCCGTTCATTGCAAACTAACAACAACCCATGAAATGATGATAGAATACGTAAGAAGGTAGGGTGGACATTGTTAGGAAAACTTATGGTTTTGCTTGTAACGACATCCAAATTCCCAGCTACTATGTTGTCAATTACAATTGACGTGTCTTTAAAGGATAACAGTTTCTTTTGTAGTGAATTTCCACTTCGGAGAGAATGCATCATCTCAAATGCATGACTTGACGGTTCCCTATGAAAATTTTTGGAAAGACATTTCAAACGATCAATATCTTTTGCATGGAGCCTTGTGAAAATTTCGTCAACGATCATTTGAAACCCAATGTTTTCCATTTGTGAAAATGTGTGTTTGAAAGCCAAAGAGATTGTAATGATATTGATAAACAAAAAACTTTGAAGATGACTGAGTAGATGGATGAAAGCGGTAATGATGAAAGTAGTTTCCCAATGTATTTTATATACCTAATGAAGGCGGTTATGATTAAATAGATTGTCAGACTAATTTACTGTTAAAGAATATGATGCAACGATGGTTATGTTTTTAATGCAAAACATTTCAAAAATAAGTTTTCATGGGAAAACTATAAAATTAAATATCAAGAAATCCAAAGGGCAAATTTTAAACCTTCAAAAAAAAAGGTTATTATAATTACAATTAACCTCTTCATTTACCATAAGACGCATTTTAAACACTATAAATGATTATCTACCATTATCCGCATTTCAAAACTTCAACAATTGTATTTTAAAATATTCACATTTCTTGACTTACGAAACATCTGTTCAGGCACAATTCAACATCCACATAATCTAAATCAAACTTAGACATTTCAAAAATAAGTTTTCATGGGAAAACTATAAAATTAAATATCAAGAAATCCAAACAGCAAATTTTTTAACGTTAAAAAAAAAGGTTTTCATAATTACAATTAACCTCTTCATTTACCATAAGACGCATTTTAAACACTATAAATGATTATTTACCATTATCCGCATTTCAAAACTTCAACAATTGTCTTTTAAAATTTTCACATTTCTTAACTTACGAAACATCTGTTCAGGCACAATTCAACATCCACATAATCTAAATCAAACTCAGACACAATGAGAAGAATGCTTTAATCATCATGCTTTTATAAAGATTGCAATTACATCTAATAGCCTAAGAAACTCCCTAAATCTACTATTAGCGTAAGCACTATTACATTGAAAACCTCTGTTGAGCAGGATCTATTGAATATCATATGTTGTTCTTTAAGTTCTGTTGACTCATAGCAGACCTTTGCTTTTCAAACTTTTCTGTCAGACTATGTCTTCATCAGCAGAGGATCACTTGAAACAGATGTTCTCTTTGGGCAGAGTTTATCTCTGACAGACATTTAGAAGAGCAGATGTTGTGTATTTGTAATTGACAGGAAATTCTTCAAAAAACTGTTGACTTACCAAATAATAAAAAAATAATTTCAAACCTCTGGCATAAAAAAATAATAAAAAATCTCTTCAGTTAAAGACCAACAATACTCTACACAGTAAACACAAGCTTCTACAACTCCAGTAGACACAGACATTGCCAACCTCTATTAGGCAACAACAGATGTTGCCAACAGTACTCTTCATTTAAAGACCAACAATACTCTACATAGTAAACACACGCTTCTACAAGTCTCAGCAGACACGGATGTTGGGAACCTCTGTTAGGCAACAACAGATGTTAGCAATAGTAGCAAGTCAAACAGCCGTTAGATTAGCAGAGGATCACTACTAAATAGATGTTCTCTTCGGGCAGACTTTACCTTTGACAGAGATTTAAAGTAATAAATGTTGAGTATTTGCAATTGAGAGAAGGAAATTCTTCAAAAAACTGTTGACTTACCAGAAAATAAAAAAATAATAAAATTTCAAACCTCTGGCACAAAAAAAACAATAAAAAAAACTCTTCATTTAAAGACCAACAATACTCTACATCCTAAACACATACTTCTACCACTTCAGCGCACATGGATGTTGAGAAGCTTTGTTAGGCAACAACAGATGTTGGCAACAGTAGCAAGTCAAACAACCATTAGATTAGCAGAGGATCATTACTAAACAGATGTTCTCTTTGGGCAGACTATACCTTTGACAGACATTTAAAGTAACAGATGTTGAGTATTTGCAATTGAGAGGAGGAAATTCTTCAAAAAACTGTTCAAACCTCTGGCATAAAAACAATAAAAAAAAACTCTTCATTTAAAGACCAACAGTTAAAAAACATATAGATATCAACAGACTTTAGAAAACAGAGGTTTAAAAAACAGATATACATCAACATAATTTTTAACTATTTTTTAAGAAGGGACTTTTGATGTTTTGAATACATTATTACTCTTTCATCATCAGCAGATGATGATTTCGAGCAGATGTTCTCTTTTGGCAAACTTTAACTTTGACAGATCTATACAATAAAGGAGAATTGATTCTTTGTAATTCTTCGAAAAATTGTTCAAGCACAATTCAACATCAACATAATCTAAATCAAACTCAGATACAATTTCACATCTACATCAATATCAATCTGCAATACTCAGATGATATTAAAAATTACATAATAATACATATGCACCCTAAAATTAGTAAAAATAAAATGCTCCACAAAGATTAAAAGGCATAAAATTTAATTATGAGATTAAAAGATCAAGAATTACATCGAGTACTGAACAACGAAACTTTAAAATCTAACAACACCAAGAAATCTAAGAATCTAACAACAAAGTGCTTTTAGCTTCAACTCCATCGAGTACTGAACCTCTCAATGTATATCTTTGACCATCGCCATGAACTCCACGGAAGTTGAAGGCATCGCCATCAGGTTTCTGGAAACCTGGTCTCTCGTGAACAGACCAAGATGCAGTCCATCAAAACACCTCTTCAGCTCTTGAACAGTAGCCCTATCCTCATATACTTAATCCTTAACTTGCTTGATAAAGAGCTGCTTTAAATCATTGGAGCCTGCAGAAGTGTATGCATCTTCTTATATGTATACATTCTATACATCAAAATTCCAAACTTTATGCATCGTTTAATACAAATGGGTACGTGATGAAGGATATGAATGCCCAACAAAGGAGGAAGTTGTTTAGGGATGCGAAAAAGTATATATGGGATGACCCTTACCTTTTTAGGATAGGAGTAGATCGTATCCTTAGGAGGTGTGTTAGCAAGGAAGAGGGTATAGATATTCTTAGACACGTGCACGAGGGGTTGACGGGAGGTCATCATGGCGCACACACTACCGTGCAAAAAGTTTTTGATTGCGGTTTCTTTTGGCCTACGGTAGTTGAAGATGCTTAAGAATTCGTTAGGACGTGCGATGCTTGCCAACGTACCGACAATATTTCATCCAAGAATGAGATGCCTCAAAATCCCATTCAAATTCTTGAAATCTTTGACGTTTGGGGCATTGACTTCATGGTGCATCGCGGGGCGCTAGAGACCCATTCGGCAGCGAGACTTGTTTTAACCTCCAAATTTCATCATCTTTCCCTAATTTCTTCTTCCCACCTCACCGTAAACCCCTATATACCACCATACACCACCGCAAAATCGCCTTTTTCACCCATAAATTCACTCCCACTTCACCTATAATCATCCAACAATCGATTTCTACCATCATACACCCACTTTTCACCATAAAACGGGATTTTTCTTTGGGTTTCAAGTTTCAACCAGATTTCTTGTAGTTTCTCTTGCTTAACTCGAATCCAAGGTATGTTTTCTTGTAATCTTTGTACTATGAGTCGTTTATTTCAGTTCTTACTTAGTTAGGCTTTAGTTTTAGTGTCGGGTCTTGTTTTAGTCAACTGTTTGGTCATGGTTAGTGGTAGTTTGAGGTTACAGGTTGGTTTGATTTGGGTATTTCAGTACTATGCAGGTTGCGGGTGGCTCAGTTTGGGGTATGCTATACATGGTTGTGTTACCATGAGGTAGGATTTGGTAAAAATTGAATGTGGGGATTCGGGTTGGTTGTTTTTTAGATGAACTTGAAATTTACTATATACTTTTGACCCATTTTCGTTAATGCTACTATAAAGTTTTTAACTTTAATTCATTGGACACTCAATGTTGGTTGGTTTTGGCGCCGTTGTCGGGATTCTTGGTAATTGCGTTGATTACTTTGTTAGGACTTCATCTGATATAATTACGTGCTATTTGTGTGTTTTCGAGTCGTAGGAGTCTAAATAGTTCTATTGTCTTTTTATTTTTATTTTAGAGTCTTTTGTTAGAGTCGTCTTACTTGTTTATTTTCGGTTTTGCAGTGAACGCCCCATACACGTTCACAGGGACCACCGAAGCCCCCGATCGACAAGTTTGCCTTCTCGTCTTCTTGTTTAAAGGTTGGTATGTCTTCTACTTCATCTTCAGCCACTTCTGACTCTACACTCCAATCTAAACCACCAGCCTTTGACTTCACCCCGAAGTCGTCACCCACAACTCCCCTCCACCTTCCCGTTCCCGTACACCTAGTCCTACACCAAACAACCAAATGGCCAATAACCGAACCGTTTACGAATAAGTCACCACCAGTTTCATCGGTGCTAATTCATCCGTCACCCTTCCCAACATTGCTAATGATAGGTCCTGGCAAATCCCGTCCTACATCATGACGACCATCACTAATTCGTGCCAATTCCACGGCCGTGATGATGAGGATGCTCCTGCCCACATTAACCGTATTACCCGCCTTTGTAGCACCTTCTCCATTGAGGGTGTTAATCTAGATTCCCGATACCTTTAGGTTTTCCCATTTTCTCTCGCTGGCCGTGCAGCCGTCTGGTTCGATTCGCAGCCTGCGGGAACTTTCACCACCTGGGCAGGTTTACGAGATGCTTTCTTAGCTAAATATTTCCCACCCGCCAAAGCATCTTGTCTACGCGATCAGATCCATTCGTTCCAGATGGAGCCTGATGAGCCTTATCACCTGGCCTGGGAGAGATTCCAAACCTTGATTTCTCATTTTTCTCAGCATGGTTTATCGGATTGGGCACTCGTAGAAAAGTTCTACAATGGTCTCACCCCCGAGATCAAAGCCCGGTTTGATACTTCTGCTGGAGGGCAACTCAAGGGTAAAAAGACAGTAAATGAGTGCAATGATTTATTTGAGAGTTTCGCCCATTCCGACATGGATTATAGCACTACCAGCAGGACTTCCATTCCTGTGACTACATCCTCGGCCGCTCGAGGGGTAAACCAAGTTGGCTTGGATTCATCGGTAGCTGCTGCTCTAGACAGGATGGAGAAAACATTTAAACATGAGCTTGATGAGATTAAGAAAAAGGTCGATAGGTGTGAAGTGTGTATGGGAGGCCACGATACGATAGATTGTCCTACACTTACACTCGAGCAGGTAGAGTACATAGCCGGTCAATCTAGGGGTCCGTTTAATAGTAATAATTCCAATTATAACTCCAACTAGCGTAGTGGCAATAATAATAGTTTTCGCTCTTCTGGTAATCCTCCTGGTTTCCTATTCGGTCAGTATCAAAACAGGGGGCCAGGTCTATACGCTAGTGGAGGGTCAGGTCTGACGGGGCAGTTTGGTAGTTCAGGTTCGGGTGGTCAATTTTCGAGTGGGGGTCAAACCAAGAGGGTCAGGGCAGTGGTAAAGGTTCAGAGGGTAGTCTAAGTAGGATTGAGGAGATGTTTGCTCAGTTGATGGTGAGAGATCAGGTTACTCAGAAAACCTTAACCGAGTTTGGTAATTTCGCTAAAAATCAAGAGCAAATAAATAAAAATCAAGAGCTTTATAATAAGAACCAACAATTCGCACTCTTAGATCTTCAGCGACAAGTAGGTGGTATAGCTAAGCAATTACAAGAATACCCTCCTGGTCAGTTTTTGGGTAACACTCACACGAACCCGGCTAACCATTCAGCTAAGGCTATTACTTCCCGTAGTGGAAAGAGTCTTGGGGAGGTAGTTAGAGAGAGAGTAGAGATTGAGGATGAGGAAGAGGTAGACGAGGAGATAGAGATGGAGACTCCCGGTAAAGTGCAATATAGGCTAGACCCAGCAAGTAACTCACACACCGAGGAGCCTCAAGTAGAAAAGAGTGCTGAAAAACGTCCCATAGGGGTTAGGCCTTCACCTTTAGTTGATCATTCACGCGTCCCTTACCCCGCCCGCCTTAAGCATAAAAAATATGCTAAGGAATATGGGTAATTTCTCGAAATGTTCAAGCAATTAAAAATCAACCTTCCTTTCATCGAAGCCTTACAGTCCATGCCTAAATACGCCAAATTCATTAAGGACCTTCTCAAACGTAAGGATAGGATAGGTGAGCTTTCCAACATTCCATTGACTAGAGGTTGTTCTGCGGTGGTCCTGAATAAGCTACCGGAGAAACTAATCGACCCGGGTACATTCACCATTCCATGCTTCTTTGGGGGTGCCGTTACCCCCGCTTATGCCTAGCCGACTTAGGTGCTAGAATCAATTTGATGCCATTTTCTCTTTATGAGAAGCTAGGGTTAGGAGAGCTTACACCCACACGTATGTCATTGTCCTTGGCCAACCGTTCGGTCAAGTATCCTCGTGGAGTCATAGAGAATTTGCTTGTTATGGTAGATAAGTTTGTGTTTCCCGTAGACTTCGTGGTTTTTGACATGGAGGCCGATGAGAGAGTCGTGAGCATTCTTGGCCGTCCATTCCTTCGAACCGCAAAGGCAGTCATCGACGTCTTTGACGGTAAGATTTCACTTCGAGCGGGCGATGAGATAGTCACCTTTGAGATAGATAGAGCCATGCAACACCCTAGTGGTAGTGATGATTCTAGTGGTCCGTTTCACTCCGTTTACTTCCTAGATTCGTTCATCTCGTGCGTTGATAGGTGCATAGATTTTATTAGTGGAGCCGATCTAGTTAGTGAGGGAGTAGTTGAAGAGGAGTGTGTTGATGAGGGTGAGGAAGTAGATTCAACTTGGGTTCCCGAAACCTTAGAGATTTGTGAGATTAAGGAAGAGAATGAGAGCAAACCCGTAGATACTCCACCCCTAGAGCTTAAGGTCCTCCCGTCACATCTAGAGTAAGTTTTCTTAGGAGAAAATTCGAGTATGCCCGTCATTATCTCTTCTAGATTGACGGAGGAGGAGAAGGGGAAATTAGTTGAGGTGCTAAAAGAGCACAATGAGGCGATTGCTTGGAAGTTGTCCGATATTAAGGGGATTAGCCCCACTTTTTGTACCCATCGTATTCTTATGGAGGATGAGTTTAAACCGGTGGTGCAACCTCAACGGCGTCTAAATCCCAACATGAAAGAGGTAGTTAGAAAAGAAGTGTTGAAGTTAATGGAAGCCGTTTTGATTTAACCCATATCCGATTCTTCATGGGAGAGCCCTACTCAAGTTCTCCCTAAGAATGGGGTGATGACTGTTGTCGTGAATGAGAAAAACGAGCTCATCCCTTCTCGTACGGTTATCGGTTGGTATGTGTGTATTGACTACCGCAAGCTCAATGACGCCACCCGGAAATACCACTTCCCACTCCCATTTATCGATCAAATGCTAGAGCGTCTCGCGGGGCAACAATTCTATTGTTTCCTAGATGGGTTTTCCGGCTACTTCCAAATCCCTATCGTGCCGGAAGACCAAGAGAAGACAACGTTTACATGTCCATATGGCACATATGCGTACCGATGCATGCCTTTTGGACTATGTAACGATCCGGCTACATTCCAACGGTGCATGATAGCGATTTTTCAAGACATGGTTAAGAGCTCTATGGAGGTTTTTATGGATGATTTCTCGGTATATGGCGATTCGTTTGATCAATGTTTAGGTAATCCAGCGAGAATGATGAAGAGGTGCATTGAGATAAAGTTGATGCTTAATTGAGAAAAGTGTCACTTCATGGTTACGGAGGGGATAGTTTTAGGGCATAAGATTTCGAGAGCCGGTATAGAGGAAGAAAGAGCCAAGATAGATACTATTAGTAGGCTTCCTCCACCGACTAGTATCAAGTCCATCCATAGTTTCTTAGGTCATGCGGGCTTTTATAGGCGCTTTATTAAGGACTTTTCCAAAATTACTCGCCCCATGACTCGACTCCTTGAGAAGGACGTCCCATTTGTCTTTGATAAGGAGTGTCTCAAGGCATTCAATTTCCTTAAAGATAAGCTCGTGAGTGCACCCATTCTTGTATCCCCCGATTGGAGCTTACCTTTTGAGCTCATGTGCGATGCGAGCGACTACGCGGTCGGGGCGGCCTTGGGTTCAAGACGGGGGAACCACTTTCACCCGATCTACTATACGTGTAAGACCCTCAATGACACCCAAGAAACTGCTACCGAGTCATACCATGTGCTTTCAAAGACTATAGTGTTCACCGACCATGCGGCTTTGCGTTATCTTTTCTAAAAGAAAGATGCTATGCCCCGTCTCATTCGTTGGATTCTACTCCTTTCCGAGTTTGACATAGAGATTAGGGATAAGAAATGAGCGGAAAATGTCACGGCAGATCACCTTTCGCGATTAGAGAATCCGAGTAGGGAGGAGATTCGTGAGGAGGCGATATGAGATAGATTCCCTCACGAGTCTATAGATTTTGTATCAGTGGAGAAAGAAGGGTTTCCGTGGTTTAGTGATATGGCAAATTATCTTGAAAATGGGTATGTGATGAAGGATATGAATGCCCAACAAAGGAGGAAGTTGTTTAGGGATGCGAAAAAAGTATATATGGGATGACCTTTACCTTTTTAGGATAGGAGTAGATCGTATCCTTAGGAGGTGTGTTAGCAAGGAAGAGGGTATAAATATTCTTAGACACGTGCACGAGAGGTTGACTGGAGGTCATCATGGCGCACACACTACCGCATAAAAAGTTTTTGATTGCGGTTTCTTTTGGCCAACGGTAGTTGAAGATGCTTTAGAATTCGTTAGGACGTGCGATGCTTGCCAACGTACCGGCAATATTTCATCCAAGAATGAGATGCCTCAAAATCCCATTCAAATTCTTGAAATCTTTGACCTTCTAGTGGAAATAGGTACATCCTCGTGGTGATAGATTACGTTTCGAAGAGGGTTGAAGCTCAAGCTTTGCCTACGAACGATGCCCGGGTGGTAGTGAAATTCCTAAAGAAGTTGTTTACTTGTTTCGGTATACCCAAAGCCATCATTAGTGACCGATGATCTCATTTTTGTAATGCCGTGATGGAGAAGGCATTAGAGCGTGATGGAGTTACTCACCGTTTGCCCACCGCGTACCATCCACAAACGAACCGTCAAGTAGAGAATGCGAATAGGGGAGTGAAGAGAATATTTGAGAAACCGGTAGGAAAGAGTCGTAAGGATTGGTCAGATAAACTTGATGATGCTTTGTGGGCATTTCGTACCGCTTACAAAACACCCTTAGGGACCACACCGTTTATGATAGTCTATGGCAAAGCTTGCCATCTTTCAGTTGAATTAGAGCACCGAGCGCTTTGGGCTCTTAAAACCGTCAATCTTGATCTTACTCCAGCGGCTAGGAGGAGGTATTTCCAAATCCATGAGTAAGAAGCCCTTAGAGATGCGGCGTATGAGAATTCTTGGAATATCAAGGAGAAAACAAAAGCGTTGCATGATAGGAGGCTTAAGGGGTTGAAGGAGTTCAAAGTTGGTGATAAAGTGCTTCTTTATAATTCGAGGTTAAAATTATTTCTCGGAAAGTTGAAGTCGAAGTGGACGGGACCTTATGTTGTGAAGGAGGTGTTCCTGTATGGTGCGATTGAGTTATTTGATGAAGTTACTAAAGGATCTTGGAAGGTGAACGACCATAGATTGAAGTATTATTTAGGTGGCCCGTTTGACAAGACCGAGAGGGAGGAAACTCCTCTCGAAGACATTCCAAACACCACCGTGTAGTGTCTTGAGTGATCTCAAGTATAGAGTTTGTACCGTTTGTATTTTCATTTATGTTTCTTATTTTTCGTAGCTAATGGTTATTTTTGGTAGTGTTTCGGTCTTTGTTTTTGTGTTTCGAGTCATTTGCAGGGATTCATTACCGAGGATGTGCAGGGATTAGCTAGAAAAACGAGTTTTCAGGTAAGTTCCAGTGTTAGAAAAATTTTGGGTTGAGTTTTGGGAAGTTTTGTAATGTTTCAAAAATTTTTCTAAGGCATGAAACCAACAAAAAAACAAAACCTTCTTTTAAAAACGGCTTCTGGCGGGGGGCGAGAGACACAAGTCTCATGGTCGCGGCCCGCCAGAGAATCATGGCCCCGGCAACGGTGCAAAAAACTTGATGTGCTAAAAAGTTGCTAAAAAGTAATACTCTAGACTCACTAAGACACACTAAACTGCTAACTAGCAAGTGTACCGATCGACTCTAGTATAGCTACTGTAAGTCCGGATATCGAACCCACGAGACTCTATCAAATTACGCTAATGACTCTATTTAGACTAGACTGACACGGACTGAACTATTTTTATGTTTTAAGGGGGGGGGGGGTGTTTCTAAAAATCCTAAGAAAGCAATTAAACTAAATTAACTAACTAAATTAACTAAAACGAATTACTTTGGACTTTTACTCAGACTGTGGAAACACTACCTAGACTCGAATCCTGGTTGCTTTCAGTTATGGATTTTATTTGAAAGTTGATTATTATGGACCGGGATCGTAAGATTCTAAACCTCTCGAGTTACCAACTAAGCCTCCTAACCCTTCTCAAGAGTACATTAGGGCACCCTTAAAGGCTGTTATGGTCACCGGTAAATTAGACTCCTTGTCAGGACCTCTAATGATTTATGAAAGTACCCTATAAGACTCTCTTCGTTTCGGGACTCAAGTCAAGGATAAATTTGGGTTCTTAACTAGACTTGTTAGACAACAGCTAATAGGTTTACTTCCTAAGAAGGACCCACCTTACGGTTTAATCGCTTAGACCTAACAATAACCTCGCACCTTTCAGCTATTGAGAGTTAGTAGAACACTTGATTTTATAAGATTACCGAATATTGCAAGGTCTATTATGTATTCAACCCTAAAGATTCGCGATTTATTATGTGATATAGACACTCACCAAAATCTTAGAACCTAACGCAACTCTATTATGTGATAAAGACCGCCACTAAGAATTATGTAA
>JARYGA010001486.1:0-17755 GCA_030545235.1 Helianthus tuberosus | reverse complement strand
ACACGCGCACTGTATAGCTGAACAAACGTTCCTGGGCACTCCAAGGGCCTGGTTAAGTTAATTAGCGTCGTAAACACTATTTATTATCACGTTAATCGCCAGTTAATTACGTAATTAAGGGCGTAAATTACCGGTTGTCACAGATTTACACTGTGCGATCACTTTACTTATAATTCCATTTCTTAACACTTTTTGGCATACTATGGCTTACGTCATAATTATCTTTTTCGTAACACGACAAAAGGATATTCTGAAATATATGACTAGTGTAAGATATACTTACCTTGCATCCGAATTACGTTTTTCCTTCATTCTTGCTTCGTTTGACCCGCTTCCTTTCCAAGCCTCCACTTAGCTTGTCAAGCGTCAAACTATCATCATGATTCGTAAGACGATTAGATTAGCCATCATTAATTGTGACTATTCCATCTTATGGGTTTTACATCAAAATTCACCATTTGATTTCATTTTGGTCAGTTTGACTTTTAAATGTCAAACTGCCTATTAACATAAGTGAATATATCATAAACCCCGACAATTCATTTAAGCACTTTGTCAAGTATCTGATAGGCATTATTCTTACGCCACCGTTTTAACTACTTTTCAAATCTAAGTTCATGCTATTATTAACACCAATTTACTTAGCTCTTGATTATCAAAGTTAATTATTCATTTGTTAAGCAAGAACTAAAAGTTTCCATCTACATGTAAAACCCGTTTCATCATAGCATTAGACATTCATCCGAACATCAATATAATCAAGTTCTACATATTAATTAGTAGACATCATGATTCCAAACACCTATTTATATGAACCCAAATCACTAATTTCATCATAATATACTAAACCCCTTTCATGAAAGCATGATCATGTACCCAATTTCATGGTTTAATCAAATACCTACCATTCATTATCATGCATGATGATTCAAAACATAGTCTTATCATCAATTTCAACATAACAATAAAACCCCCCTTAGCTAGGTGTGGTAATTCAACCATACATCCAAATCATAGCAATTTGTTCTAAATCTTCGCTTAGGGTTTGTTCCTAAGCAATCATACATCTCAAATTCAGCCATAACTTCTATGATTCGTACATAGATCGCATCATGCAAAGTTAAATAATTTTCACAACTTCATGAATGTTAGAAATTCGACATACCTTACGATCCCCTTGACTTGGTGATCGTTTATTTGTATTTGTGCTTCGATTTGGGTCAAGAATTACTCTTCAATTTGGGGATTTGTTGAACTAGGGTTCATCCCCTTTTCTTTTGGTCTCCTGGTCGATCACGTACACACACACACTCTTAGTGTGTGTGTTATTACTTGTTTTTAATTAAAACAAGTTTCCCCACTTGGCAAATATTAGTCCCTCATGTTTTATCTTGATCAATTGAAGCTACAACTTACCATTTATCACTTAGGCACATACTAGTAACTAGGTTAATTATCCCTGGTTAACTTAATAGGTTCGGGAAGTTATAACCCGTTATATTTTAAGTCCCGTTAACTCGGGCCTTCTATATACTCTGTTTTCTCAAAGTATTTATCTCCCTTTAACTTAACATCAATTTTATTTATTTAAAACCTAATATTTACCGGGTTATTTTTTACCACTAACGGTATTTTACCCGTCGTCACTATTAACGTGGTTTGATTACCAAACCCGTTTTTGGGGTGTTACATACGGGGTGCAGGCCAGTTCTTGATCGAGTCTACCTTGGATGGATCAACATGAATCCCATCCTTGTTTACCACATGGCCTAGAAAATGGACTTCGCGAAGCCAGAAGTCGCATTTCGAAAATTTGGCATACAACTGCTCTGTTCGAAGGAGTTCCAAAATAAGCCTCAGGTGTTGCTCGTGTTCCTCCTGACTCTTCGAATAGATCAGGATGTCGTCGATGAAGACAATGACGAACTTATCTAGTTAAGGTTTGCACACTCGGTTCATGAGGTCCATGAAGACCGCAGGTGCATTCGTCAATCTGAAAGGCATAACCAGAAACTCGTAATGCCCATAATGAGTCCTGAATGCTGTCTTAGAGATATCCTCGTCTCAGACTCTCAGTTGATGGTAGCCTGACCTCAGGTCAATCTTGGAGTAGAAACTCGACCCTTGTAACTGGTCGAATAAGTCATCAATGCGTGGAAGAGGATAGCGATTCTTCACAGTCACCTTTTTTAGTTCGCGGTAGTCAATACACATTCTGAAGGTACCGTCTTTCTTCTTCACAAATAACACTGGAGCTCCCCAGGGCGAAGAGCTAGAACGTATGAAACCCTTTTCCAAGAGTTCTTGTAACTGTGATGATAGTTCTTCAAGTTTTGATGGAGCTAGACGATAAGGTGCACGGGCTATTAGTGCTGCTCCAGGAGCTAGCTCGATTTGAAACTCGACCTGTCGATGAGGCGAAAGACCAGGTAATTCCTCAGGAAATACCTCTGGAAAGTCGCGCACAATAGGAATGTCTTCTATCTTCTTTTCCTTCGAGGATGTATCAGAAACGAGGGCTAGAATAGCAGTGTGGCCCTTTCGCAAACACTTCTGGGCCTTAAGGAAATAGATGATGCCCACAACAGCACCACTCTTGTCGCCATGAATCAGGAGAGGTTCTTCACCAGAACGAGGAATATGGACGATTTTCTCCTTGCAAATAATCTCCGCTTGATGTTGAGATAGCCAATCCATCCCAATAATGACGTCGAAACTACCAAGAACGATAGGAATAAGATCGATAGAGAAGGTCTGACCAGCTAGGACGAGATTACAACCCTTAACTATGTGTGTGGCTTCGAGACTTTTACCGTTTGCTAGCTCTACCATGTGTTTGGTGTTCAAAAGTGTTGGAGTGCGCTTAAGCATTTGACTAACTTTTAAGGATACATAACTAGTATCGGCAGCCGAATCGAATAAAACAATAGCAAAGAAATCATCCAGTAGAAACTTACCCATCACAACGTTGGGATCGTTCCTTGCATCACCCTGACCCAACACGAAAACACGTCCCCTGGCACCATTGTTACCCCCATTATTGTTCTCGTTCCCCTGATTATTGTTATTGTTCTGATTTTGGTTCAACTTGGGGCAGTTCCTCTTGAAGTGACCTTCAGCACCACACTGATAGCATCCCCTGTTACCCTGCTATTGCTACAGCTGATTCTGTGGAGCTGGTGGCTGTTGTTGACGATTCTGATTTGCCGGTCGTGCGCCCCTGCAATCCTTTGCTTCATGACCAAACTTGTTACACCTCAGACAACGACCCTTGTTGCATTGCCCACTATGATGCTTGTTGCATCGGTTGCACTTGGGGTGGTTTCCTCGGTATCCACCCGGCCCTTGATTACAAGAAGATTGCTGACCAGGACTCTGGGAGTCATCAGCCTTTTGCTGCTGAGACTGATAGTGAGCTGATGTTGAACCCTTGCTTGAGACTCCATCCCATTTGCACTTGTTGTCGCTGGGGGCATCAGAAGTAGTAGTAGCAGTGGTAGTACCAATACGCTTGGGCAGCCTGTTCTGCTCGACTGCTTGATTAGTGAGACGATGAGCCAAACGAATAACTTGCTGGATAGTGGCGAGGTTTGTTGCAGTCACATGACTCTGAATCTCTGGCACTAAACCTTTAAGGTACAGCTCGATACGTTTAATAGGAGGATCCACCATAGTAGGACACAAGATAGCCAGCTCGTTCGATCTTTTCGTGTACGCCTCAATTTCCGACCCCGTCATCTTTAAGTTGAAGAACTCTACCTCCAGCTTGTGGATGTCATCACGATTACAGTACTCTTCTTTGATCAATTCCTTGAAATCGTTCCATGGGGTGGCATTAGCAGCAACTAACCCCAGAATTTGAACCTGAGCGTTCCACCACATGAGCGCTACACCTTCAAGAGTACCAGTAGCATACTTCACCCTACGAGCCTCAGGGCATTCACACATCTTGAAAACAGACTCGAGCTTCTCAAACCAGTGGAGGAGGCCTACAGCTCCCTCAGTGCCGCTGAAAGTAGTAGGTCGGCAGTCCATAAAAGTTTTGAAAGTACAAACAGGAGGCTGAGCATGTTGACCTGTCGTGCGTGTAAGAAGAGACAAGGTTAAGCACAAGTGTTGGTTTACGAGAGTAGGATCTAAAGATCCTAGAGTAAGTTGCAATGGCAGGTTATACCTCCTGCCTGAGCGACTACGAGTTCTGCAGTAACTTGTTCATTGATTAAAGCCGTCAGCTGGGCTTGAGTTAGGTTGATACGTCCACTCATGATCTTCACAATAAAGAGAGCATGGGTGAGAAAAGTGTCATGACAATGTGTAAGTGTGGAGTGACAGAAGAGAGTAAGCACACAATGAGTGTATAACAATAATTGTTATGTTAACCAAAGCATACCATGAACAATGTACTATGTAACTAACAAGTAGGCAATATAACATAAACTATATCACCTAGAATGTTGGGTCTTGCACGTGGAGCGAAGCGTCGTTGTGGATCGTTGAGCACTGTACAGGTTATAGTCTGGTTTTGTCAAAAAGCTTTTCCTCGACGTTCGATGTTGAAGTCGCTACCGGAAGAACTGTCGCCGTTAATTATGTTCTTCGTGATTGTACCCTTGAGCTCAAAAATCACATCTTCCCAATCGACCTTATTCCGATGCAACTCGGAAGTTTTGACGTCATAGTAGGCATGGACTTTCTTCGCGAAAACCATGCTGAAGTTGTGTGCTTCGATAAGATGATTCGATTCTCGCTCGCAAATGGTGATTTATTGTATGTTTATGGTGAAACTGCTTCGAAAGGTCTCAAACTCATGTCATGTGTCCAAGCTAGCAAGTATCTCCGCAAGGAATACAGAGCTTTCTTGGCCAACATCATAGTAGCGGAGAAGGAAAAGAAAGGAAGACCAGCCGTAAACGATGTCCCAGTGTTTCGAGAATTTCCTAACATCTTTCCTGAGGATCTTCCCGGACTACCGCCAAGTCGTGATATCGACTTTAGTATCGACCTCATTCCTAGAGCCAATCCCGTTGCCAAAGCTCCTTACCGACTCGCACCGTCCGAAATGCATGAACTCTCGAATCAGCTCCAGGAATTACTTGAGAAAGGCTTCATTCGCCCGAGTACCTCTCCTTGGGGAACGCCAGTCCTTTTCGTTAAAAAGAAGGATGGGTCGTTCAGGATGTGCATCGACTATCGGGAATTGAATAAGTTAACTATCAAGAACCGCTATCCCCTGCCTCGCATTGACGATTTGTTTGATCAGCTACAAGGTGCTACGTGTTTCTCGAAGATCGATCTACGCTCAGGCTATCACCAACTACGCATTCAAGAGGAGGATATACCCAAAACCGCGTTTCACACTCGTTATGGCCATTATGAATTCGTTGTTATGCCCTTTGGTTTAACCAACGCACCCGCAGTTTTCATGGATCTGATGAATCGCGTGTGTAAATCATATCTCGACCGTTTCGTCATCGTGTTCATCGACGATGTCTTGATCTATTTCAAATCGAAAGCCGAACACGCACAACATCTATGTTTGGTTCTTGAGCTACTCCAGGGGAATCGACTCTATGCAAAGTTCTCCAAGTGTGAATTTTGGCTGGAGGAGGTTCAGTTTCTGGGTCACATAGTAAATAGTCAAGGTATTCACGTCGATCCAGCGAAGATTGAAGCAGTTAAGAGTTGGATTACACCTAAGAACCCTTCTGAAGTCCGTTCTTTTCTCGGACTAGCGGGCTATTATCGACGATTTATCGAAGGATTCTCAAAGATCGTTGTGCCGCTTACCGTTCTCACGCATAAACACAAGCCTTTTTTTTGGGGAACTGAACAAGAGTCTGCTTTCCAAACCCTCAAGCACATGCTTTGCAATGCTCCTGTTCTCACATTGCCCAATGAAAACGACGATTTCATTGTCTATTATGATGCTTCCAACCTTGGTCTTGGTTGTGTTCTTATGCAGCGGGACAAGGTTATAGCTTACGCATCTCGTCAGCTCAAAATCCACGAGAAGAACCATACAACCCATGACATCGAGCTAGGCGCAGTTGTTTTTGCGTTAAAGATTTGGTGACACTACCTGTATGGTACCAAGTGTACGATCTTCACCGATCATAGGAGCCTACAACATATCTTTGATCAGAAAGAACTTAATATGCGTCAACGCCGATGGGTAGAAATCTCAACGATTATGACTGTGAGATTCGTTATCACCCTGGCAAGGCAAACGTCGTTGCCGATACTCTCAACAGACGGGGTTATTTGCTCAGCATTCGTAATGTCCAAGCCCAATACGACCTCGAAACTCTCATCCGCGAAGCCCAGCATGCTTGTTTTAATGAACGCACTCTGAAGAAGGAACGAATCTACCACGATGGAGCTCATCTTGTGAATAAGCCGAATGAGATATTCCATTATCTGGACCGAATTTGGATCCCTAAACGGACCGATTTGCGAAAGATTTTGATGGACGAAGCCCACAAATCCCGGTATTCTATTCATCCCGGTGCCGACAAAATGTACCAAGATCTTCGCTACAAGTACTGGTGGCCAGGCATGAAAAGGGATATTGCTCTCTACGTTGGAAAGTGCCTGACTTATGCAAGGGTCAAGGCTGAACACCAGAGACCCTCTGGCTTACTCGAACAACCGCCAATCCCTATGTGGAAGTGAGAGAGTATAGCTATGGACTTCATAACAAAGCTTCCGCACACGTCATCAGGTCACGACAGCATCTGGGTTGTCGTTGACCGTTTGACCAAATCAGCTCACTTTTTGACAATACGGGAAGACTACAAGGTAGAATGATTAGCCCGAATCTACACCAATGAGATCATTTGTAATCATGGGACGCCTCGCGACATCATCTCTGACTGTGATGCTCGGTTTACCTCGCGACTGTGGGAAACGTTTCAAGCGGCCCTCGGTACCATGCTTAACTTAAGTACCGCATTCCACCCTCAAACCGACGGTCAGACTGAAAAAACGATCCGTACTCTTGAAGACATGCTCCGTTCGTGTGTCATAGACTTCGGTGGTAATTGGGACACATATCTGTCGTTAGTCGAATTCTCGTATAACAACAGTTATCATTCCAGCATTCAAATGGCACCATTCGAGGCTTTATACGGAAGAAAATGTCGATCACCTATTGTGTGGCACGAGATCGGTCACTCGCAATTAACCGGTCCTGAGCTATTGCAAGAAACGACTGACAAAGTCCTCCAAATTCGAGACAACTTGTTGAAAGCTCGAAGTCGACAGAAAAGTTACGCCGATAGACGACGCAAGCCCCTTGAATTTGACGTTGGTGACTACGTACTCCTAAAGGTATCACCTTGGAACGGTGTGGTCAGATTCGGCCAGAAAGGGAAACTAGCGCCTCGATATGTTGGAACTTTTAAGATTCTGGAAAGGATCGGAAAAGTCGCCTACAGACTCGAACTACCGGAGGAACTTAGTAATGTCCACCCGACTTTCCATGTGTCAAACCTCCGAAAGTGCCTGCCTGAGCATTATTTAATTGTACCTCTCGATGATCTCCAAGTAAACAAAACACTACACTTCGTGGAGAAGCCTGTCAAATCATGGATCGCCAAACCAAGCAGCTCAGACGCTCGAGCATTCCTATTGTGAAAGTCCGATGGGAAGGCAAACGAGGCGCAGAGTTCGCTTGGGAACTCGAAAGTGACATGAAGGCGAAGTACCCGCAGTTGTTTGTTACGGCTTCGGCCTAATTTCGGGACAAAATTCCCTCAACTAGGGGAGGCTGTAACACCCCGTGTTTCGAAAGTCAAAGTCAAAGTCAAGATTGAAGTCAAAGGAAGAAAAGATTGCTAATTGCGATCTGTCTCTCTTTGTTCAATTCATGTTTTAACTTCTTTGACTCGTAGTTAGTCTATTTTATTTTCGCTTTAGTTGTATTATGTGGAGTATCTATTATTAATCGCATACTAATCGCATGTTTAATCGCTTTATCGCTATCGCAATCGCACTCGCAACTCGAATTATGCATTTTGGCTATTGTATACGTGTGTGTGCCTTATGTGTTACTTGTGCATGTTTAAATTATGTTATGTGTGGTAATCAATCAAATCGCAATCGAACTCAAGCGCAAATCGAATCGCAAACGCTAAACGAAGGAAAAATAGGATGATTGTATGTTAGATATAGTAGTTGGGATTAAAAGTAATTTAATAAGCAACTCCATCGCATCGCTCGCTCGAACCGCATCGCAACGCGCTACACGCGAATCGAAACGGCAAAACTCGTCGCGCCGAGCACTCGAACCAGGTGCAAGCCGGCCGGATTGCCATCCGACCGGGCTGCCACCCGAGCGAGGTGCCATCCGAACGAGGAGCCACTCGGCCGGGCTGCCACCCGGGCGAGATACCATCCGACCGACCAGCCCTTTCCATTTTGGGTAATCCTATAAATACCCCTTGTCACTTTCAACCTTTCTACTTTTGGCAACTGACGTCCGACCAGTGCTCCTACTCGCTTTTTCCTTTGATTTCTCGCAATTTCGGTAAGATCTCATCCTAAATCTTGTACTTTCTTAATCTACACGCACTCCTACACCTTTCTATCTTTTGAATCTTAACTTTTAACCGTGAAATCATCAAGATTCAAGGTGTTTTAGGATGACGTCATCATGAGTTCTTGAAGAACTTCATGTTTTGGCCTCAATCCACCAAGAACAACTTAGATCTAACCGATTTCCACATAAACGAACAAAGATCTTTCATAGATCTAAACATATTCACAATGGAAAGGATTGAAAGATGGTTTTTCAACTCTTTTACACTCAATGCTCTCAAACCCAATGGAACCGGACCTAATGTTGATCGTCTACTCATTCTTAGCGATGTATCAGTGCTAGATCCAAGTTCCATTTGAAAGATAGTGATTTCAGGTTTGGACGCGAACAACCGCCTCGAACCGTGCACTGACGAACTAGGGTGATCCCTGTTCAGTCAGGTCATTGTGACGAGATAGGGTTCCCATTGTTTAAACCAGTCATCACAACGTCTCGCTCAAGTTACAACCCTTTAAGCAAGGACAAGTAACAACACGATCAGATCATGGGACGAATTGTCGTCCGACCGGACTACTGTCCTACTGGGTTGCCATCCGCTCGACCTATTGTCCGATCGGGTTGCATCTTGACTCAAGGCTTAAACAATTTTCAACTTGTTCAACAACAGGGTTGCCACCCGATCGGATGGACATCCGACCGAGTGACTGCCCTACTGTGGGTTTGTTCTCACTGAGGAACCTCGCCATTCGAGTCGCCGTCCGATCGAACGACCGTTCGACCGACCGACCTGAAGGGTAGAGATACTCCTCTGTTTTCTAAATGCTACAACGAAAACTTCAAAGGTCAAGCCATCATACACAAACACATCCTTCCCAAAGGAAGAAACAATCCACTCGAACAGTCATCCGACCGGACTACTGTCCGACCGAACTACTGTCCGAACGAACTGCCACTCGCACGACCGGTTGTCCGACCGGATTACCATCCGATCGAACTACCGTCTGACTCACTTGTACTTTGCATCGTTTTATGCGTCGCTTATCGTTATGCTATCGTTCTGATCAGGCTAACCCTACTCTCTAGCGCTCCCTTCAATCCATCAATCGCTGTGAGTATACTCGATCCCTTTTTGCTTTATGCACTTTTGGGTGTTACATACGTTACTTATACTAAATCACATCAAATACACTACGCAATACTTTAAACGCTAACTGTTACCGCATGTTATACGTGACTTAATGAATGCTTGTTTGTTATGTTTACACATGGAATGTTGTCTACCTGCCTTAGCAACGATAGTACTATTAGTTTGGACTCAGCACCCGTTCACTCGGGGGGTTGTTAAGGACAATTACCTACATGGCTCACAGTGGTGAGAATGTATCACGAACTGCCTTGGGCAGTCAACCCGCAGTCATTGGTATCGATAGGTTCATGTCGATAACTAACATGCCTTATTTCATTCTGTGTACGTGCTGGTTATGCGTAACACTTTCAAACTCTATATGCTATTATCAAACTTGTATGCTCACCTTTACACTATGTGTATTGACCTTTACTTTAACGTATGTGACAGGTGCTTAGGATGTTTACATGCTTTGTGTGCTGGTGATGAAATTGAGGCTAGGGACAGAGTCCTAGAAACCAATAAATAAACAATTGTCTGTAATAAAATCTGAGTTGTCGGAACAGAACAATTTGACTGGATCTTTGCTGTAATAATTGTATTATCATCTATGACATGGTATGGGACGTATTACTTTAAAATATTTGGTAAATATAGTTGTTATGGAAACTTCTGGACAATCTGTTTCGCTCAGTGCCATGCCCCGATGTTTCCGCCATCGGTTGGGGTGTGACATCATTGATCAAGTTTCGTTCGCCATGAGCGGCTAATCTTCTCGGGTTTCACCCCGGTGTAGGTTTTTGTAAGATTCTAGGGTTAAACATTGTTTTTCAGATTTGATTTGTGACAAGTTGTTTATGTTTTTGAAACCTTTGATAATTGTCTTGCATTTGTATCGAATTCGTGAATTGTCGAGTGAAGATTAAATTTGACTTTGCGAAATGTTTATGTGCAATTATGCCTTATCTTAGGTTAGGATTTACATGTTCTTGGTAACGAAGCGCATTGCGGTCCGTCGTCTATGACGTTGATAGCTCTTGGCACCTAAGCCACCCGACACTAAATCCGTAAATCATATATGCAACTGAGTTAAATCTAAAACGTGTAGAAACCCTAGGTCTTCAATTACCGAACCGGGTGTGAACCTTGTTCCAAATTATTGTTTTAACCAAGTAATCAAGTTTTCATGCAATCGAAAGTTTTCAAGTTTTAGTAGTTAAGTAATTTAGCATCAAACTTGTCGGTACACTCTGACACCCTTTTCCAACAAACAAACAATTAACCAAATTAGCAAGCTTCATAAATTGTGACAACATTAATAATCAATCACGTCAACACGCAAACCACAAACTATTTGTGGTTCGACCTCTTACTACCAATAACACATTATTAAGGGTAATTTGGGCATTATAAATATTATCTTTTACCGGGGCGCGACAACCCGATCAATTTCTCTACACTTTCTTAATCTATACTTCTGTTTTCTCTTGATAACTTCTTTTCAAATCAACAATTTTATCAGTTAAATATTGCTAGATGGTTTTAATATCACAAGCATGTGTCCACGAATAGAATTTTTAAATTTGGTGATGACAATATCGATAGTGTCAGCGGAATCATTGGTGGTGGAGCTGTCACTGGTGGCGGCGGAATACGGTGATTGGCGGTGGGAATGGGTGGAGAGTAATCCGATTAAATTCTCAACGCTTCGAAGTCCGACGCCACCGGCTTGCAGGACGGCGAAGACTTTCTTATAAAATGTACGGTCAGAAAGTAATAAAAGATGAATAAAGGTCGAGAAAACATGATTGGGTGAATGGTATATGGGGAAATAACAAATCTTTTGCACAAAATAAAAGAAAAATTTAATGAAACCTGACACATCATCGGTAGAACCTGGAATCTGAGAATTACATATTATTAAAACATCAAATTAAACTTCAATGACTTTAGATAGACAAAAAAAAGTTCCAGTAATTTAACTGTAATAGTTGACAAACTTAGTTACATTTCTACAAAGTTACCCTAGTAAAGAACATATATAACAAAATTTATAATATCAATAAGGCTTAACAATAAGTGAAAAATATAAGTTTCATGTTGTGCACCACTCATGTGACGAGCCTCAAAGTTTGACCTTCCTTGGGATCATGACATCCAAGAATATGATACGAACTAATGGTCAACGGGTGACGAGTCAATCAATAGTAGGTTTGTTGAGTCAGATAGGCAATTGGATGTTAGTTGTGAGAGATAGAGTTGAGAGGGTAGTTGGAGTGTGAGAGTATAAGAGGAAAGATAATAGTATAGAGCATGTTTTGAAATAATAACAATTTCTCCCTCTTAATCTCTCTGTAACCGCCATTAATGAACTTTCGAAGCTTATGCTATTGAGCTTCCTGAGCGTTAATTGAGCTCGACCATTGTGTATTCAATCTGGAACTCGTCTAAATTCAGTTCTTAACAGAATATACCAGATATCCAATATGCATGCGTTGACTCAGATATCACTGGTGGCAAATGCAACGACAGAGATATGTTCTGTTGGCTTCATAATCTACTGCTTGACATTGTCCCCTATTTTATAGCACTTTTATCTACTATCATAGAGTCAATGTTGCGTCTTTCAACAATCAACATAGTAAGTATGTCATCATTACCTGAAAATATAGTGAGATTCTGTCTGGAAAAGTTATAGCTCACATGACCCCCAACGCTGTTCAATGGTTTTTGTCCCAAACGATAGTGTAATAAAATAATCAATCACCTTTCTTTCATTAGTCAAATTGTTTCCTAAGGATTTAATATCCATATGAGAGAGAATCTGTTAACATAATTTTACAATACAAAAATAATAATAAACCCTTAATCCAACAATTTGAGTAAGGTGTTCTTAATCCAATTCAATCTGAAATAAACACAACTTTCACTGTAGAGAACAACTGATGGACTGTCATCGCTGCTGAAAATTAAGGTACTTGATGGCACACACGAAGACGATGAAAAACACAAGGATCCAACCAATATGTGCTGCGGCCACCACCGGAAGGAAGTCGTACTCAAACCCAAACTCCTCTTTGATGAACTCTTTAACTGTCATATTGCCAGCACCAGGAACCTCAAAAGAGAGATCTTGCTGACCAACTTGGCTGGTTAAGAGACCATACATTGTCCAACTCAGAGGAGTAGCCCAGTAACACCATCTACTCCATATTGGTATTTGCTGCCAAGTCAGTAGATGGTCAAATTGTATTTTATCGATTAAATGAGTTATGCTAATAATAAAAGATGACATACCGGTCTAGGAATGATAAAACCCGAGAACAAGTTCCAAAGGCAAAGGAAGAAGTAGATTAAAACAGCAGAAATTTGGGGACTTGGTGTCAATGACATGGTCATCATGCCAAACATGGTGAAGTAGATGACACTCATCAACATATAGAAGTAGAACCATAAAAATTTTGCAGCTGTCCACTCAAATCCGATCAACGGGTACAAAAGGATGGTGTAGATACTAGTTTGAATCACGATATAGAGCGACTCTATTGTTACCTGAACAATATGAACATCACAATTAGTATATTAATTTGTACTCGTATTACATGTTTACAACTTAACAAACAAAACCCCATATACAATCAAATTACAATAGTTTCCTTTGTGGAATGTCATGAAAATTAGAATCTAGGTAGTCGAACACACTCAAGGCGCAAAGGGTGAGACTTAGGCGTTTAAAAAGCAACGCACACAGACCTTTTTAATGGGTTTTAGGCTTATATTCAAAGCCATATTTGGATGTTTCAGGCCGGCGCAAGGCAGTACGGTTGCGCTGGGCTGGGCCTGGGAGCCTAGGTGAGAGCACCTTTTAGTTTATTTGTGATTACCTGGGCAAGAGCATATGGTAATGATGAATACATCCCAGCAGCTCTTTCACGGTAGAAAACTGTTCTTTCAACAGCAACAATAGGCTGCACGGCATTTTGATTGATTGCTCCATGGAAGACCACAGCAGCAAACAAAGCTCCCATCATGTTCAGCAGATCTTGTTGTTTTTGTCTGCATGCAAAAAACCACAATTAGCTTGAATTAACTGGAGAATCCAAAAGCCCACACATAGTATGTAAATACTGAAGCTAACGGTCTATAACAAGTACGGGCTGAGTTGACCAAAAACATTGTATGCTTTTATCCAAAATTATATAAAAATAATTATAAATCGCCACCAGCATTTACATCTTTTGACCCTTGTTGAAGAAAACAGCACCGAATATGGCAGCTATTACAATGGTGGTGACAAATCGAGTGACATTATATTGTGGGTTTCTCCAATAAGACCAATGTTGTTTCCATAAGCAAGCCTTGCACTGTACAAGAAACGGTTGGGCATATTCCGTGTGAAAGAAGAGGTCTTTGGAACCATTTGAAGGACTACTAACTTCTCTAATTACTTGTTGATTTTCCCTGCCAACAACATAAAAGAAAAACTATTACTTATGTCTGAATTGATTCATGTATTCCATTCAAAATGTTGTTACAATATCAATACTCCCCCGCAGTCAGAGGGAAAACAGTAATAAACATAAACAAACAATTATAATAATAATAATGTAAAAGCTAGCTTCGATCTCGGTCCTTGATTTGTAAGTCGCAATTTCTGCCTGCCAAAATTCCAGCAAACTTCAATTCATAATCGTCAATGAATTGTTCATGAGGAAGAACATATTGCGGAAAGACTTTGACGAAAACGGAAAAAAAAGTGATATGCTAGTGAATGAAAATTCTTGACGATCTGGAACCGAAATCGGGACTTCATTTCAAACGGGAAATAAGATTAATAAACAGGAAATGAACGGACAGGAAATGGTAGAATTGATTGATGTATTCCATTCAATATGTTAAACTCTGGGCTCGATATACTCTAGCAATGTCAAGTGGAACCACCACTCTAGTATTATGCACTCTAGACGTTTATACATTGTACATTACTAAATAAGAAAATACACACAAAATAGTTGTTAAGTCGGTAATTTGGTTCAAAAAGTACCTGTAGTCCTACTCATTAAAACTATTGTTTTATAGTGCACAGGAGTTTCACAATTATTCAATGTTTTTTTTTGGCAGACGACTAATAATCAATCACTTTAATCAAACACAAAAAAAAAAACAAGAAAAAGTCGAAATTATCTTTTAACTTACTGATAAAGAGAAGAATTGAAATATATCTCAGCAAAGTCAATGTTAAGTTGACTCTCAGCCGCAGATGATGTCACCTCCAACACCCATGTGGCAGGATTATAACCATTTCTAATCTTTGGCACTCCAGTAATAGCCTGTAGCAACAAATATCATAGAAAAAAGACCACTCTATCTAAATATTCAAATAAGATGTAGAAATAACACTCACTTCAAAGTAGTCCAAAAGTTTGTGAGATTGTTTCCCTAAAGGTCCAGCATAAATAATTTGTCCTCCCATTTTCATCAAGATCAACTGCAAGATAGTTAAGAAAAACAACTGATTAATGTCATGAAAAAGAGAATATTTAGAAGATGTTGGGTTGGGCACACACACACCTCATCAAATGATTCAAAAATGTGTATGCTTGGTTGGTGAATTGTGCATACAACAGTTCTTCCAGTGTCAACAGTGTTTCTTACAGTACGCATGACAATAGCAGCAGCTCTAGCATCAAGACCAGTAGTGGGTTCATCCAAGAAGATGATGGATGGATTTGCAACCAACTCAACAGCTATCGTCAGCCTTTTTCTTTCTTCTATTGAGAGACCATCCACTCCAGGAAGACCCACTAAAGCATCCCTTATCGGATTAAGCTCCATCAGTTCCATCAATTCTGCTACAAACATCTAGTATTCAAAAACAACCAATTTACATGCTATGTTTCAAAAACAGTCAGTTTAATAATAAATTTAAAAAAAAAAATCACAATTGAGACGATTAGTGAAATACCTTCCGTGTCCTTGAATCTACATCTGAAGATAAACGGAGCCAAGAAGAATAGAGAAGAGATTCATAAACAGTGACGTTTGGTGAATGAATGTCATTTTGTTCACAATAACCGCTAACACGAGCAAATGTTGCCTGGTTCTTCGGGTGACCAGACACAAAAATGTTTCCTTGGATAGATCCGCCAGTCTTTCGTCCAGCTAAAACATCCATCAAGGTTGTTTTTCCAGCGCCACTGACTCCTACAAGTGCAGTTAATATTCCAGGCCTAAATGCACCACTTACATCCTTCAACAATTCAAGACGCCCACCTTCATCCCCTTTTGTCCTCATTTCCTGGTGAAAACAGTTCAGTAGTTTTAATATTAGTTTCACAGATCAGGTATTAACAATGAAGCACTAGAAAGAAGACTCACAGCAGGCATATCAATGCTGTAATTGACATGGTTGAAAGCAAGAGAAAGGGGTGTAAATGGCAAAACCATTCCTCTTCTTTCCATGTGCTCACCTGAGCCAACAGCTGACCCATTTTTCCCTGAAGTATTTTTCACTGTCATATTGGCACCTAAAACAACATATTAAAAAACTATGGAACGTAATATACATATTTCCAAGTGTTTTTAGCCAAAAAAAACCAAAAAAGCTCCTAAGGATTTTTTTTAAATAAATAAATAAAATTCCTATGTAACAAGTGTGTAACATATAACAACGTTTTGTTACATATGTAACACAAGAAAGTTTTTTTATTTTTAATATCCACAAGGCGCTTGATTTGTTTTAACACATATATATATATATATATATATATATATATATATAGGCCAGGATCATTTCAGAACCGTAAATATTTACAGAACTCGCAGAACTCCTAATAAACAATATTTTTATTTATATATTTTTATGTTTAGGATAATTTTATCATTTATTATGTGTATTTTTACAATTACATACATGTTAAGAGTAATTTTATCCATTTTTTTATATGTAATTTTATAATTACACATATGTAAACTAGTTTTTTACATATATGTAAACTACTTTTAACATGTATGTAATAAAAGAAATACATATAATAGATGATAAAAAGATCCTAAAAACAAAAACTTATATATAAAATGATTGTTTATTAGTAGTTCTGTAAGTATTTAGAGTTCTGAAATGAACTCAACCCATATATATATATATATATATATGGTAAGGTTCATGCGAGAACCGCGAGAACCACCTTTATTGCGAGAACCAATGTGAACACAACCTAAAATAGCTAAAAAACCTAACCCCCACCCCCCCCCCCCCAAAAAAAAAAAAAAAAAAAAACCTAAACCCCCCTCCCCCACCCCCCAAAAACCTAACCCCCCCCCCCCCCCAAGCTAAAATGCTAAAAACTAAACCCCAAAAAAACATAAAAAATCTAAAAAAAACGAACAAAATTTTTTTTTAAATATTTTTTAAGTTAAAATCCCTACTTTTAGTAGCAAAAAAAAATTGTAATTTTTTTTTGCTACTAAAAGTAGCGATTTTTTTATAAAAATTATTAAAAAAAAATTGTGTGTTTTTTAGCTATTTTTAGGTATTTTTTGTTGTGTTCACATTGGTTCTCGCAATAAAATGTGGTTCCTAACGGATCTTTGTTCTATATATATATATATGTTTTGCTCAAAACACTCGAAAAGATTATATTACATGCCCTTAATTTTTTTTTTAAATGCGTTGTTTAAGATAGTGTAGTGGGAGGTTCCAAAGTGTCTTCGACTTAAGTGGGTTTTCATTCTAGTTTTCCCTATATATATATATATATATATATATATATATATATATATATATATATATATATATGGGGGAAGATTCATTTGAGAAGAAAATTTAATTGAGAAGAAAAAGAACAAAGGGTAATTTTGTAAAACATTAAATAGTTTTTTCACTTATCTCATTTATTATCATTTTTGACTAATTAATTAGTCATAAAGACTATTATCCTCCACACTAACTTTTTTTGTCTACACACGTCAAAAGTTATCCTAAATATTTCAAAATTCATCCTACACGTAAAAATTTATCCTACACAACTCGTAATTTATCCTACACAACTCGTAATTTATCCTACACTTTAAATTATTTTATTTTATTT
>JARYGA010001485.1:0-27409 GCA_030545235.1 Helianthus tuberosus | reverse complement strand
AAAGAAACATGTTTGTATGTTTTTATTGGATAGTACAAAAATTCATGCGCATGAAATTGCAATGCTATTGGATAGTACATCGAAGGTTCTAGAAGGATTTCTGTTACCAGGTATGCAGGTCGAGACCCTCGGTCTCGACTTGAGACCATTAAGCTACAGCTCGAGACCGCAGTGATTGCGACTCGAGACCATCACATGACAACTCAAGACAAGCTTCAAGGACTCAGAACCAGCAAGGTCTCGACTCGAGACCGCATGGTCTCGAATCGAGACTGAACTCGAGACCTCTAAGTTTCCAACTCATGCCTGCACCACTCGAGACCAGCCATTCATGACTTGAGAACTCCTGGTTGCGACTCGAGACTGCATGTTCTCGAGTCGAGACCACCTTGTATCGACTGGGTTGCTTGTTCCGTTATTGGGCCGAATTGTTTGGACTGTTCACGCGTATTTCTGTTTAACTGGATTGTGTGTTACTGTTAATTGGGCTGTGTGTTAACTATTACTGTTTAAGAACGTGGACAGGCCCAATAACTTGGAGGATAAATATATGCCATGTATGCTATGTGTTAGATACGTGTAGGGTATACGTGACTTCTTTACACCCAACCTGACCCATACTGGTGACCATATTAGGACGCGGTGACCAGCATACTTAACCCAGTAGGTTAAACTGCCGAGCAAACCAAGGTGAGTTCACACCCTCTACAAAGCATGGGATTCCCAGGGGTTGGGAATGGGGTTAAGGAACATGGATTCCTCGTCCTTTATTGGGTAGGACAGTGCTGGTTCAGGAATATAATTCCTCGTCCTCTTGGACAGATAACTTTCACTAGACCAAAACTCTATCACGAAGTCCCTCCTTTTTATATCGACTTAATCGCCGGGCCAATGGCGAGCGGGTCATTAGTTAGATAGCGCTATTTAGGTTTGACAAACCTCACACCGTGCCGCAGAGGACGGGCGTGAACTAATGGATCTGGGCACGTCAATGATGATAGACATTGACAGTTCAGGGCACATAAACATGACTACAGTCAGCAGTCGATATGTAACGAGTCTAGTAACATACATGGGGTAGCCCCCACGGCCGTAGAGCCAGATAATTAAACATGGGGTAGCCCCCACGGCTGAATTGCCAGAGTAATTGGGTTAAACAAATCACGTTTTCAACTATGGGGTAACCCCCACGGCAGGATGCCAGATAAAGGAAACTGTTTTCGAAACAACCTAAAACGAACACCCAACTGTGAACTCGCTCAACATTATTGTTGACTCGTTACTACATGCTTTGCAAGTCAATAGGTACTTAGCTGGAGCTTGCATGGAAGAGAGTCGTTGTGGGACATGGACAGCTGTGTGCCATGTTAAACTTTGAAACAATTAAACTTATGTTTTGGTTTTCAAACGTTATGCTTCCGCTTGCAACTTAAACTATGTTTTTGTTTGGACACCAATTGTATTGGTTGGATTTTATAATCACTTACATGCTTGTTCAATATGATTGGTGGTTGGATCCTGGTCAGTCACGCTCCCGAGCGGTGGTATTCCGCAGGTGGATTTTGGGGGTGTGACAGATTGGTATCAGAGCCATTGGTTATAGTGAACTTGGTTTTAATAAGGGAAAAAGTTTTATTAAAATCAGACTATAACCTGTACAGTGTTCTACGATCCACAACGACGTTTCACTCCACATGCAAGGCTCGACAATCTAGGTGATATGGTTTATGTTCTGTACCTACTTGCTAGATTTCATAGAACTATGCTCATGGTATGCTTAGATAAGCGTAGCAACTATAGTATGAGAACACATGTGTGCTTACTCTCTTCCGTCATCGCACTTTCATGAACCTCTCTCACTCATGTTTCCCTCTCGCATGAAGATCATGAGCGGACGCGTTAACATGACTCAAGCCCAGTTGACGGCTCTGATTAACGAACGAGTTGCTGCGGCACTTGCTGCTGCACACGCAGGAGGTCAACATGCTCAGCCACCTGTGTGCACCTTTAAAACTTTTATGGACTGCCGACCAACTACTTTTAGCGGCACTGAAGGAGCTGTAGGTCTCCTCCACTGGTTTGAGAAGCTCGAGTCAGTCTTCGAAATGTGTGAATGCCCTGAGGCCCGCAGGGTGAAGTATGCTACCGGTACTCTCGAGGGTTTAGCGCTCACGTGGTGGAACGCTCAGGTTCAAATGCTGGGGTTAGTCGCTGCTAACGCCACCCCATGGAACAACTTTAAGGAAATGATCAAAGAGGAGTATTGCAATCGTGATGACATTCACAAGTTGGAGGTAGAGTTCTACAACCTCAAGATGACGGGGTCAGAAGTTGAAGCTTATGTGAAAAGGTCGAATGAACTGGCAATTCTGTGTCCTACCATGGTGGATCCTCCCATCAAACGCATTGAACTGTTTCTCAAGGGCTTAGTGCCAGAAATCCAAAGTTATGTGACTTCAGCTAACCTCGCCACCATCCAGCAAGTTGTTCAACTGGCTCACCGTCTCACGGATCAGGCGGTGGAGCAGAACAGGTTACCAAAGCGCATAGGTGCTGCAACTACTTCAGACGTCCCTAGTGACAACAAACGGAAATGGGATGGAGCTTCAAGTAAGGGTTCGACTTCTGTTCAGTCTCAGTCTCAGCAGAGAAAGACTGATGACTACAAGAGCCCCGGACAGCAATCATCTGGTGGTCAAAGTCATGGTGGGTACAAGGGGAATCACCCCAAATGCAATCGCTGCAACCTACACCACAGCGGGCCATGCACCAGGGGTAACTGTCATCGGTGTAACAAGCCAAGTCACGCTGCCAAGGACTGCAGAAGCTTATACCCCGCAAACCAGAATCGTCAACAACAAGCCCCTCAGAACCAGCGACAGCAGCAGCAGCAAGGTGTCAACAAAGGGTGCTTTCAGTGTGGAGCTGAAGGCCATTTCAAGAGAGATTGCCCCCAACTGAACAGGAACTAGAACAACAACAACAACAACAATAACAATAATCAGGGGAATGGTAACAATGGGAACAACAACAATGGTGCTAGGGGGCGGGTGTTCGTGATCGGTCAAGGTGAAGCAAGGAATGACCCCAATGTTGTGACGGGTAAGTTCCTTCTCGACGACTTTTATGTTACATTTTTATTCGATTCGGGTGCCAATACTAGCTACGTGTCACTAGAAGTTAGTCAAATGCTTAAGCGTATTCCAACACCTTTGAACAACAAGCACACTGTAGAGCTAGCAAATGGTAAGAGTTTAGAGGCCACACACGTAGTCAGGGGTTGTAAACTTATTCTTGCTAACCATACCTTCTCTATCGACCTTATCCCTATCGTCTTAGGTAGTTTCGATGTTATCATTGGGATGGATTGGTTATCCCAACACCGAGCAGAGATTCTTTGCAACGAGAAGATCGTACGTATTCCTGGTTCTGGTGATGAACCTCTCATGATTCATGGCAACAAGAGGGGTGCTGTTGAGAACATCATCTCTTTCCTTAAGGCCCAGAAGTGTTTGAGGAAGGGCCACACCGCTATTTTGGCTCTCGGCACAGACACCTCGAAGAAAGAGAAGAAGATAGAAGATTTTCTAATTGTACGCGACTATCCTGAGGTATTTTCGGAGGAACTACCTGGTCTTCCGCCTCATCGCCAAGTCGAGTTTCAGATTGAACTAGCTCCCGAAGCTGCGCCTATAGCTCGTGCACCTTATCGTTTAGCTCTATCAGAGTTGGAAGAACTCTCTACGCAACAACAAGAACTCTTGGATAAGGGTTTTATTCGTCCTAGCTCATCGCCCTGGGGAGCTCCAGTGCTATTTGTGAAGAAGAAAGACGGTACCTTCAGAATGTGTATCGACTATCGTGAACTCAACAAGGTGACCGTGAAGAATCGTTATCCTCTACCACGTATCGACGACTTGTTCGACCAGCTGCAAGGGTCAAACTACTATTCAAAGATTGATTTGAGATCAGGATATCACCAGCTGAGAGTCCGAGAAGAGGACGTCTCCAAAACGGCCTTCAGAACTCGTTATGGACACTATGAGTTTTTGGTCATGCCTTTTGGGCTGACAAACGCACCTGCGATTTTCATGGACTTGATGAATCGAGTGTGCAAGCCTTACCTGGACAAGTTCGTTATAGTCTTCATCGACGATATCCTGATCTATTCTAAGAGTCAGGAGGAACACGAGCAGCATCTATGACTTATTTTGGAACTCCTTCGAACGGAACAACTTTACGCAAAGTTCTCGAAATGCGGCTTCTGGCTTCGTGAAGTCCATTTCCTAGGCCACGTGGTAAACAAGGATGGGATTCACGTTGATCCATCCAAGGTAGACTCGATTAAGAACTGGCCTGCACCTCGTACACCAACGAAAATTCGCCAATTCTTGGGTTTGGCAGGTTACTAAAGGAGGTTCATTAAGGATTTTTCCAAGATTGCACAGCCTCTCACCTCATTAACGCAGAAAGGGGTTGTTTATCGATGGGGAAATGCACAGGAATTAGCATTTCAGTATTTAAAGGATAGACTCTGCAGCGCACCTATCCTTTCATTGCCAGAGGGCACAGACGATTTTGTGGTTTACTGCGACGCATCAATTCAGGGTCTTGGTTGTGTATTGATGCAACGAGATAAAGTTATAGCCTACGCCTCACGCCAACTTAAAGTTCCTGAAAGGAACTACACTACGCATGATTTAGAGCTGGGAGCTGTTGTTTTTGCACTTAAGATATGGAGACACTACCTATACGGTACAAAGTGCGCCATTTACACCGACCACAGGAGTCTCGAGCACATCTTCAAACAGAAGGAACTGAACATGCGTCAACGACGATGGGTCAAGTTATTAAACGATTACGAATGTGCAATCAAGTACCATCCTGGCAAAGCCAATGTGGTGGCCGATGCCCTTAGTCGAAAGGACACTACGCCTAAACACGTGCGAGCATTGCAACTCACTATCCAATCTAGCCTTCCTTCCCAGATACGAGCTGCTCAGATAGAAGCATTGAAACCAGAAAACGTCAAGGCTGAAGCCCTACGTGGCTCAAGGCAACGATTAGAACAAAAGGAAGACGGTGCCCACTACGTAACAAGATGTATTTGGGTCCCACTCTATGGCAACTTACGAGAGCTTGTGATGGATGAAGCACACAAGTCTAGTTACTCGATACATCCTGGCTCGGATAAGATGTACCACGATATCAAAACTACGTATTGGTGGCCTAGCATGAAGGCCCACATAGCAACTTACGTCACCAAGTGTCTGACTTGTGCAAGAGTCAAGACTGAATACCAGAAACCCTCAGGCCTACTCCAATAACCAGAGATACCACAATGGAAATGGGAGCAAATTTCCATGGATTTCGTTACTGGCCTGCCTAGATCCCAGCGCGGAAATGATACTATTTGGGTGATTGTGGATCGACTCACAAAGTCTGCACACTTCTTGGCTATCAAGGAAACGGATAAATTCTCCACTCTAGCAGAAGTATATCTCAAGGAAGTTGTCTCGAGGCACGGGGTGCCCACCTCCATTATCTCGGATCGTGATGCACGTTTTACTTCAGAGCTGTGGCAAGCAATGCACAAATCCTTTGGCTCACGATTAGACATGAGCACAACGTATCACCCTCAGACGGACGGGTAGTCTGAGCGCACTATTCAAACCTTAGAAGACATGCTTCGTGCATGTGTAATCGACTTTGGCAACAGCTGGGAAAAGCATCTGCCACTTGTGGAATTCTCGTACAATAACAGCTACCACACCAGCATTAAAGCTGCTCCGTTTGAGGCATTGTACGGACGTAAATGCCGGTCACCTCTTTGTTGGGCAGAGGTGGGGGATAGTCAGATCACTGGCCCAGAACACGTGGTAGACACAACCGAACGAATTGCTCAAATACGACAACGTATGGCGGCAGCTCGTGACCATCAGAAAAGCTACGCTGATAAAGACAGGAAACCACTTGAGCTCCAGGTTGGGGAGCGGGTACTACTCAAAGTTTCACCCTGGAAGGGTGTGGTTCGTTTTGGTAAACGAGGCAAACTTAACCCACGATACGTCGGACCTTTTGAAATGATCGAGAAAATAGGCAAGGTGGCCTACAAACTGAACTTACCAGCAGAACTCAGTGCAGTTCACAACGTTTTCCATGTGTCAAATCTGAAGAAGTGCCTGTCAGATGAGACCCTCGTAGTTCCTTTGAAGGAGCTCACCATCGATGAGCAGTTGCGATTCGTCGAGGAACCAGTTGAAATCACGGACCGGGATGTTAAGGTCCTCAAGAACACTAGAATACCTCTCGTTCGAGTTCGTTGGAACTCACGTCGTGGCCCAGAGTTCACCTGGGAACGTGAAGATCAGATGAAACAAAATTATCCCCAACTATTCGCAAACAGTACAACCACTACTGAGGCTGAAGCTACGGAATTTCGGGACGAAATTCCAGATTAACGGGGGGAGGATGTGACACCCCAGGAAAAACCAGGAAAACCATACAACTTAACAAGCTTCCTCAGTGAGTACTTACCAAATTTCGGGACGAAATTTCTTTCAACTTGGGGATAATGTGATAACTCGTAATTTAGAACCCTCCATTGTATCTCGATGTAACATGCTTGAACGTTATGTGACTAGTTGACATGTTGGTTTAATGAACGTTATAAGTGAATATTATGTGAATATGTGTTGTGCTTATATGTATGCGTGTACTTATGTGACCCGAGACACAAGGACCCGACTCGAGACCACCCAGTCTCGAGTGAACAGTATAACAATTGGGCCGGTTGGGCCATGCTTCTCTTTATCCCACTCGAAAACCCACTAGGGTGAACCAACTTAGGGCTAGTATATAACTCATGCTCCTAGCCAACCTTGCCATTTCTTTAGGCAACTCACACTCACTCTTACACACACTCTCCTACATTCTCTCTCACTAAAACCCTAGAACCACAAACCTCCTCTCCTCTCTTTCGGGTTCAATCGGTAGCACCAAGACTCTCGGCTCAAGCTCTAGATCATCACTCGGTATTTGGTTCGTTGATTCTTCAAACCCGAACACCATTCGGTTAGTGTTTTATGTTTCTAGATGTTACAATGCTTGGTTGGTAAATGACATACATGATAAAGGTGTTGATGTGTGATGATATAGGTTAGTGATTCATGTTATGTGTTTTTATTACGGTTGATGATATATGATGATGTTATATGATGATGTAATGATGTCTTGGTATAAATAATATGTGATTGATCATGAATGATTGTAATCGGCTCTACATGGGTTTGGATCCGAATGGCTTGGTTATGTTTAGGTATGAATGAGGAAGTTTATTGCTCATGAAATCGGATTTGCATAGGTGTATTAGATGAGGTTCATGTTAATCGGATCTCGTATTAAGGATTCTAAGAATCGAATGCTTGATTAACCGGCTATTATATATATTATGATCGAATGATTGTTGAGTTGTCATGATTAGAATATATGATAGGATAGGGTTGTTTGATTAATCATATTGCAAAATGTTGAAAACCCTAAAATGATGAACAAGTTTGAATGTTAATATGAATATTTGAATATGCAATGAACACTTGAAAGATGCCTTGTTTGATCCATTTGATTTAGATATTAGACAAAGAAACATGTTTGTATGTTTTTATTGGATAGTACACAAATTCATGCACATGAAATTGCAATGCTATTGGATAGTACATCGAAGGTTCTAGAAGGATTTCTGTTACCAGGTATGCAAGTCGAGACCCTCGGTCTCGACTCGAGACCATTAAGCTACAGCTCGAGACCGCAGTGATTGCGACTCGAGACCATCACATGACAACTCAAGACAAGCTTCAAGGACTCAGAACCAGCAAGGTCTCGACTCGAGACCTCATGGTCTCGAATCGAGACTGAACTCGAGACCTCTAAGTTTCCAACTCATGCCTGCACCACTCGAGACCAGCCATTCATGACTCGAGAACTCCTGGTTGCGACTCGAGACTGCATGTTCTCGAGTCGAGACCACCTTGTATCGACTTGGTTGCTTGTTCCGTTATTGGGCCGAATTGTTTGGACTGTTCACGCGTATTTCGGTTTAACTGGATTGTGTGTTACTGTTAATTGGGCTGTGTGTTAACTATTACTGTTTAAGAACGTGGACAGGCCCAATAACTTAGAGGATAAATATATGTCATGTATGCTATGTGTTAGATACGTGTAGGGTATACGTGACTTCTTTACACCCAACCTGACCCATACTGGTGACCATATTAGGACGCGGTGACCAGCATACTTAACCAAGTAGGTTAAACTGCCGAGCAAACCAAGGTGAGTTCACACCCTCTACAAAGCATGGGATTCCCAGGGGTTGGGAATGGGGTTAAGGAACATGGATTCCTCGTCCTTTATTGGGTAGGACAGTGCTGGTTCAGGAATATAATTCCTCGTCCTCTTGGACAGATAATTTTCACTAGACCAAAACTCTATCACGAAGTCCCTCCTTTTTATATCGACTTAATCACCGGGCCAATGGCGAGTGGGTCATTAGTTAGATAGCGCTATTTAGGTTTGACAAACCTCACACCGTGCCGCAGAAGATGGGCGTGAACTAATGGATCTGGGCACGTCAATGATGATAGACATTGACAGTTCAGGGCACATAAACAGGACTACAGTCAGCAGTCGATATGTAACGAGTCTAGTAACATACATGGGGTAGCCCCCACGGCCGTAGAGCCAGATAATTAAACATGGGGTAGCCCCCACGGCTGGATTGCCAGAGTAATTGGGTTAAACAAATCACGTTTTCAACTATGGGGTAACCCCCACGGCAGGATGCCAGATAAAGGAAACTGTTTTCGAAACAACCTAAAACGAACACCCAACTGTGAACTCGCTCAACATTATTGTTGACTCGTTACTACATGCTTTGCAGGTCAATAGGTACTTAGCTGGAGCTTGCATGGAAGAGAGTCGTTGTGGGACATGGACAGCTGTGTGCCATGTAACTTTGAAACAATTAAACTTATGTTTTGGTTTTCAAACGTTATGCTTCCGCTTGCAACTTAAACTATGTTTTTATTTGGACACCAATTGTATTGGTTGGATTTTATAATCACTTACATGCTTATTCAATATGATTGGTGGCTGGATCCTGGTCAGTCACACTCCCGAGCGGTGGTATTCCGCAGGTGGATTTTGGGGGTGTGACATGGCGGCAGTGGGATGAAGGATCATGCGGATGATGCTGGAGCTGGAGGAGCTGGTAAAGGTGATGGTGATGCAGCAAAGGTGTAGGCTGCAGGAATGGGCGATGAAGGACATTTCTAGACGTAGCCGGAGCCCATTTTTTAGAATTTGGTAGTTTTATTTTGGTTATGGTGTTTTGAAACAATCTTGGGTTGTAATAACTTTAGACAATAGTTTCTAGGGTGAAGGATCATGGATCCTTGGACAATAGGCAGGATAATGGGTGGTGGATGGATCCTCTGTTTGGGGGATGAAGCCACTCGTTATCCTTCCGTCTTTTTTTCCTGCACTACAAAGACCCGTAAACAATGGAAACCCTTTGCCAACCCATGTGGACGGGCCACGTTTTGCTGGTAGAAACGTGGGTTGGCAATCTTGACAACCTTAAAGGGTTTAACGTTTTGTGAATAAAATAACTTTTTACTTTTTTTGCTATCTTCCGTGTTGTTATCCTCGTGAATACTTTACTTTTCAATTGTTGTGATATATACTTTGTCTGAATTTGTGAAGTAAAGAAGAAAAAATTAATAAATAATTTCAAAAAGTTTAGGATATGATCAAGGATCACATATCCTATAATCGACTGGTTCTGAAAAGTAGTGTAGTTTGAAGATCATAAGTTCAGTTGTCAAAGGATAAGGGTCACTTAGATAAATAATGAATAAAATCAAAATGATCAAGGATCATACCTGAGAATCCAAGTTAGGATCCTAACCTATAACACTTATAATCAGGATAACCAAAAGACAAACCTTAGTAAAAGGTAAGGATCAAGGATCCTTGGTCATTTAGCTTCAAAAACCTGAAATAGGATACAACTTGGGACTAAGCCAATATAAGATAAAAGTTAGTAACTGGGGACAAGCCCAAAGGATAACTGGGGACAAGCCCAAAGGATAACTGGGGACAAGCCCAAAGGATATCTGGGGACAAGCCCAAAGGATAACTGGGGACAAGCCCAAAGGATCGTGTGTAAACTGGAGTATGGCCCTCACTGCCGACTATCCAAACTTAGTGACATGAAAATGCCAAAACCTTAGCTAACGTGAAAACGTTAGAAACCTTAGGAACGGATGTATGGTACGTCTACCATTATACGTATGATCCTAAATACAGCCAGTACAATGAAATTGTCAGCCCCTAAAGCGAGTACTGGTCCCATTGCCATGAACTATACCAGGATCATCGTGTGCTACTGGCGAAACTGAGGACATGCCCAAATTGGGGTCAAGCCCAAATAACTGGGGTTAAGCCCAAATAACTGGGGTCAAGCCCAAATAACTGGGGTCAAGCCCAAATAACTGGATACTTCTGTGGATACTCAATCCTTTGTTAAGGATACCTGAACCTTCAAAACTCAGAATCAAGTGAAAGGAGGATAAAGGATGCAGGATCCTTATCCTTATATAAGATAATTAAAGAATGAAATAGTTTGAGATTAGAATATTACCACAATGAGGATCATCTGTCCTGTAAGGATCCTTCAAGGATACTTGTCAGGTAAGGATCATGGATCCTTATCACATAAAGTATTTTTTCAAGTGGACAACATTCCAAGCTCTTGGTTGCAAATCACCTTCCATTGTTAGCAATCGATATGCCCCCTTTCTTGCCTCAGCTTCAATCAAGTAAGGGCCTTCCCACTTTGGTGCCAACTTTCCATCAGCAGGATTGGTGGTATTCTGAAATGCCTTCCTTAATACCATATCACCAATTTGGAATTTCCTGATCCTGACATTTTTGTTGTAAGCTCCAGCCATCCTTTGTTGATAACTGGCCATCCTTATCCTTGCCAAATCCCCGAGTTCTTCTATAGTATCCAGATCTTGAACCAAGTTTTCAGCATTTTCTTCAGGATCACGAATGCTTATTTTTGCAGTAGGAACCACCATCTCAATAGGGATCACTGATTCTGCTCCAAATACCAAAGAGAATGGAGTTTGGCCAGTAGCATTCTTGGGAGTTGTCCTATCAGCCCAAAGTACATAAGGTAGTTCTTCTGCCCATTTTCCCTTCTTGGATCCAAGCTTTTTCTTCAAATTGTTGATGATAATCTTGTTGGATGATTCTGCCTGACCATTAGCTTGTGGGTGGATTGGTGTTGATGTTATCATCTTAATCCCCCAGCTGTCACAAAAGTTAGTAGTTCTACTCCCAATAAATTGGAATCCATTATCACAAACAATTTCAGAAGGGATACCAAATCTAGTAATAATGTTTCTTTTAATAAAGGATATAACTTCCTTTTCTCTGACTTGAGCAAAGGCTTCAGCCTCTATCAACTTGGAGAAGTAATTAGTCATAGCAAGCATAAATACTTTTCCACCAGGTGCCTTAGGAAGCTTACCAACTATATCCATTCCCCATCTCATAAATGGCCAAGAAGAGGATATAGGATGCAAAAGTTCTACTGGTTGGTGAAGGATATTACTGTGTGTCTGACAAGGATCACATTTCTTGGCATATTCCACAGCATCCTTCTTCATAGTAGGCCAATAGTATCCTGTCCTCAGGATCCTTGGGAATAATGCTCTGCCCCCGGTGTGGTTTCCGCAATCTCCTTCATGGAAATCCTTTAGGACTTCTTGAATTTCAGGATCCTCAATGCATCTTAGATATGGACCTGCAAGAGATCGTTTATACAACATGTTATTCAATATTGTAAATTGAGATACCTTAATTTTGAAAGCCCTGGGTTTTCTCCTGTAGGAATCTCTCCATGTTGTATGTATCTCATGATTGGAGGATCCATGATCCTGAATGAGATTGAGTATCATCACTAGGGATGATCGCAGAATTTTCTCCTATCTCCATAGCTTCATGATCCTCGATAGCAGGGGTCAGGATATGGATAATAGGGATCTTGATATCCTCCGGGATCTTCAAGGATGATCCTAAATTGGGTAATGCATCAGCCTCTACATTCTCTTCCCTTGGTACCTGTGTCAAACTAAAGGAAATAAAAGAGAGTGCCAATTCTTTGACTATCTCTAAATATTTGATTAGCTTTTCACCTTTAATAGCATAGGATCCATTAAAGGGATTAGTGATCAATAAAGAATCTACATGTACCTCAAGATACCTGATCCTCATATGCTTGGCAATTTACAAACCAGCTATCAAGGCTTCATATTCAGCCTCATTGTTGGTAGTTTGAAATTCACAAGCTATGGAGTGGGGTATTATGTCCCCCTGTGGCGATTTAGTAGTATTCCAAGCCCTGTTCCTTTTACATTAGAGGCTCCATCAGTGAAGAGTATCCAAGGATCCTTAGTTTCTTTAAGCTGTTGGACTTCTAACTCAGCTTCCTTTTGCAAGTCACTACTGAAATCTGCCACAAAGTCAGCTAAGGCTTGGGATTTAATGGCAGTTCTAGGCTCATATCTTATATCATAAGCACTAAGCTTCACTGCCCACTTAGCCACCCTTCCTGACATTTCAGGCTTCCTGAGAACATTCTTAATTGGAAAATTAGTCTTAACAATAATGGCATGAGTCTCAAAATAATGTCTTAATTTAGTAGATGCCATAATTAATGCAAGGATAAGTTTTTCTAAATGTGAATACTTGGATTCAGCATCAACCAAACTCTTACTTACATAATAAATAGGATGTTGTGTACCTTGGTGATCCTTAACAAGGACCACACTTACTGCTTTTGATGATACCGCTAAGTATAAGGATAATATATCCCCCTTTTCTGGTTTCATCAAGGCGGGGGCTGAGGATAGGTAATCCTTAAGAGCTTTGAGGGCACTTTCGTGCTTCTCAGTCCATTCAAATTTCTTGTTCTTCCTCAGAATGTCATAGAATTCCTTGCACTTTTCTGAGGATTTGGATATGAACCTGTTCAAGGCTGCGATCCTGCCTGTCAATCTTTGCACATCCTTGGCATTGGCAGGAGATTTGTGTTTTGGTCAAAAATCAAGCAATGATAACGCAACCAAACTTTCTGTTGTGAGGTATGATGCTTGAATCAATGAACAATACTAAGGATCACTCAGAAATGAAATGAACAAGTGACACAAAGATTTATACGAGGAAAAAGCCCTTGATCAATGAATGATCTCCGGCATAAAAAACCTCGGGTGATGGAAACTACCGATCACCAACTCAGATTAAACAAGAAATGTATTACAACTTCGGATGATAGCGAGCTAATTACAAGGATCACTATAGTGTAATGTTTAAAAAAGTGTGTAATCGCCAAGTGAATTGTCAAGAGCTGGTGAGAGCAGTTACGAGTGTGTGTGTGTTAAGCTAAAAATAGCCAAGTGTTTCAATTTAGCTCGCTATCCCTTTTAAAAATGGAAAATATCTAAGCTAACAAACATCCCGCATTTGGTGCAAGTCCTCCACGACCTCCATAACGTCCATTTCAGCCATGCACGTGCGGAATAAATATGGAATATGCTCCAGGAATATCGCCAAGACCAAGTCCAAGCCCGTACTCCTGCAAAACAACATCATATTCAAAGCAGACAATCGTTAGTATAAGGATCCTTACGATGATCCATGATCCTGATCCTGCAATACTTCTGAGGATCACTAATTCAAACAGAAGTGAGGATCACTAAGCCCAACAGTAATTGAGGATCACTGATCGTTGGAAAATCCTCCCCTAACAATTGCCCCCAAAATATAAGGAGTAAAAATGTAAATAACGAGTTATATTTTCTGTTCTTATCCGTAACGAATCAACGGATAACTAGTCGTTGTAGTCGGACTAGCCGTTACCATCCTGACATCACTGAAATGACTATCCTGCAAGATCATCATTATAAATTAAAGTTAGGGATAGGGATCAATTTTCATTTAAATTCAAGAGAGACTCCCTTTAAATCCACATTCGAAGATCAAGAAGGTATCTTTCTTCCTCTTCTCCCTTTACGTTTTCTTTCTCTGTTCATCTTCTTCTCTACCATCATGACCAAGATGATGTTAAGATCCTCTCCGGCTAAGGATCACACAAAAGACAGTCCTTTTAAGAGCCAGGGGATCATCAAAGATTCGGCGAAAGAAATATGCTGCTTTACCGATCCACAGATAGATAGGATCCGACATTGCTTTCCGGCAAACACCGATTTCAAACCATTTGATCCCACCATTCTGAGCGATTTCATTTTCGAAACCTGGGTAGCTTTCCCGGTCATTCCATTCATAATAGGATACTCGTATCCTTTCCCTGAATTCACCCAGTCTTTCTTCTTCCTCACCGGCATCTCCTACATTCAAGCTATGCCAATGATCTGGAGGGTCTTATATACCCTTGAAAGGATCATTGAGCAAGAAGACATTGATCTGGGAATGTCAGAGTTGGCAGAGATGTATGACCTCGTAAGCCATGGATCTCATCGGTATCTACTCAAACATAAACATGGTGAAGAACACCCCATCTTCAAAGCCACTAAGAATGACACCAACTGGAAACGGCGATTCTTCTTTGTCAGAAGGGATTCTATCCCTGATGGAAAGGTTCTGCCAAGGAAGTGGACCACCCATGGTAGGATAGAGGATCCTTAGAAGGATCACCGAATAAGCTTGTTTCTGATGAGGATCACTAACATGCTTTTGTTTCTTTTATACAGCTATCTCTGTTTCGCACATTATACCATCACCTGCTACCAAGGAGAGGCTTGCTGCTTTTCGGAGACTTGATCCTGCAAGAAGATCATTTAAAGCAAATACCCAGGATTCTCAAGAAGCATCCTCAGGTTCTGTCACTATATCGAGTAAGTATCCTGTTTTTCGCATAATTAAATGTTTAAATAAATAGTTAAATAGATATGGGATAAGGATACTTATCTGTTTTGGGTGTGTAGGTGCTGGAAAGTCATCAAAGTCTGCCTCCAAATTCAGTGTCACTGACCTTGACACTGTCCGATCCTCAAAGAAGAAGCTTGCTGCCATCCCAGCTGTCACTATCCCCAAGGCAACCACTTCAAAGGGAAGAGGTGGAAAGAAAAGGAAGACCTCTGAAGTTGACAACCTAGAAGGCTTGCCTCTGATCCGTCACCAGTTCCTTGAGTACTTTGCTGAGGTAAGGATCACTGACTTAGCTTAGTTATCCAGCCCACTTGAGGATCACGTGATCCTGAGCTTTGCATTGTCTTCTTTGCAGAAATTTGCTGAAATCGAGGACTATGTTGGGAACGTCGAAGAGATTGAGGAGAAATACTCTGACCTCCAAAAAGTGGTGGTGCTCAAGGATCACAAGATTGCCTTCCTCGAAAAGGACCTCAATGATGCAAAAACTCAGGCGGTTGCAGCTCAGATCAATGCTGACTATGAGAAGCACGAGATCACAGAGGATGCTAAAGTCTCCGCTGCCATTGCCATGTACAAAACCAAGTTGCAGATGGCCCAAGAAGCTCAGGATCCTAATTTTAACAGGAGCAACGGGGACATGGAGGGCTAGAAGGCTAAGCTGGCTGAGTTGGAGGACGAAGAAGAGGCTGAAGAGGTTCTGGAAATTGAGGCTGGTGGCAGTGGCAAGGATCATGGTGGAGAAGCAGGTGGAGCTGGTGAAGGTGATGCAGCGAAGGTGTAAGCTGCATGAATGGGCGATGATGGACACTTCTAGACATAGCCGGAACCCATTTTTTTTTAGAATTTGGTTGTTTGGTTATGATGTTTTTGTTGAACAATGATGGGTTGTAATAACTTTAGACAATAGTTTCAAGGGTGAAGGATCATGGATCCTTGAACAATAGGCAGGATAATGGGTGGTGGATGGATCCTCTGTTTGGGGGATGAAGCCACTCGTTATCCTTCCGTCTTTTATTTCCTGCACTACAAAGACCCGTCAACAATGGACACCCTTTGCCAACCCATGTGGATGGGCCACGTTTTGCTGGTAGAAACATGGGTTGGCAATTTTGACAACCTTAAAGGGTTTAACGTTTTGTGAATAAAATAACTTTAACTTTTTGGCTATCTCCCGTGTTGTTATTCTTGTTAGTACTTCACTTTTCAATTGTTGTGATATTCATTTTTGCTAAACTTATCAAGTAAGGAAAAATTTAATAAACATCCTCAAAAAGTTTAGGATATGATAAAGGATCACATATCCTATAGTCGACAAGTTCCGAAAAGTAGTGCAGTTTAAGGATCATAAATTCAGTTGTCAAAGGATAAGGGTAACTTGGATGAATAATGAATAAAATCACAATAGTTAAGGATCATACCTGAGAATCCAAGTTAGGATCCTAACCTTTAACACTTATAATCAGGATAACTAAAAGACAAACCTTAGTAGAAGGTAAGGATCAAGGATCCTTGGTCATTTATCTCCAAAAACCTGAAATAGGATACAACTTGGGACTAAGCCAATATAAGATAAGAGTTAGTAACTGGGGACAAGCCCAACAATTCTGGGGACAAGCCCAATATACTGGGGACAAGCACAAAGGATAACTGGGGACAAGCCCAAAGGATCGTGTGTAAACTGGAGTATGGCCCTCACTGGCGACTATCCAAACTTAGTGACACGAAAATGCCAAAACCTTAGCTAACATGAAAACATTAGAAACCTTAGGAACGGATGTATGGTACGTCTACCATTATACGTAGGATCTTGAATACAGCCAGTACAATGAAATTGTCAGCCCCTAAATCGAGTACTGGTCCCATTGCCATGAACTATACCAGGATCATCGTGCATTACTGGCAAAACTGGGGACATGCCCAAACTGGGGTCAAGCCCAAATAATTGGGGTCAAGCCCAAATAACTGGGGTCAAGCCCAAATAACTGGATACTTCTGTGGATACTCAATCCTTTGTCAAGGATACCTGAACCTTCAAAACTCAAAATCAAGTGAAAGGAGGATAAAGGATACAGGATCCTTATCCTTATATAAGATAATTAAAGAATGAAATAGTTTGAGATTAGAATATTACCAAAATGAGGATCATCTGTCCTGTAAGGATTCTTCAAGGATACTTGTCAGGTAAGGATCATGGGTCCTTATTACATGAAGTATTTTTTCAAGTGGACAGCATTCCAAGCTCTTGGTAGCAAATCACCTTCCATTGTTAGCAATCGATATGCCCCCTTTCCTGCCTCAGCTTCAATCAAGTAAGGGCCTTCCCACTTTGGTGCCAACTTTCCATCAGCAGGATTGGTGGTATTCTGAAATGCTTTCCTTAATACCATATCACCAACTTGGAATTTCCTGATCCTGACATTTTTGTTGTAAGCTCCAGCCACCCTTTGTTGATAACTGGTCGTCCTTATCCTTGCCAAATCCCTGAGTTCTTCTATAGTATCCAGATCTTGAACCAAGTTTTCAGCATTTTCTTCAGGATCACGAATGCTTGTTCTTGCAGTAGGAACCACCATCTCTGTATGGATCACTGATTCTGCCCCAAATACCAAAGAAAATGGAGTTTGGCCAATGGCATTCTTGGGAGTTGTCCTATCAGCCCAAAGTACATAAGGTAGTTCTTCTGCCCATTTTCCTTTCTTGGATCCAAGCTTCTTCTTCAAATTATTAATGATGATCTTGTTGGATGATTCTGCCTGACCATTAGCTTGTGGGTGGACTGGTGTTGATGTTATCATCTTAATCCCCCAGCTGTCTCAAAAGTTAGTAGTTCTACTCCCAATAAATTGGGATCCATTATCACAAACAATTTCAGAAGGGATACCAAATCTAGTAATAATGTTTCTTTTAATAAAGGATATAACTTCCTTTTCTCTGACTTGAGCAAAGGCTTCAACCTCTATCAACTTGGAGAAGTAATCAGTTATAGCAAGCATGAATACTTTTCCACCAGGTGCCTTAGGAAGCTTACCAACTATATCCATTCCCCATCTCATAAACGGCCAAGAAGAGGATATAGGATGCAAAAGCTCTGCTGGTTGGTGAAGGATATTACTATGTCTTTGACAAGGATCACACTTCTTGGCATATTCCACCGCATCCTTCTTCATAGTTGGCCAATAGTATCCTGTCCTCAGGATCCTTGAGAATAATTCCCTGCCCCTAGTGTGGTTTCCACAATCTCCTTCATGGAAATCCTTTAGAACTTCTTGGATTTCAGGATCCTCAATGCATCTTAGATATGGTCCTGCGAGAAATCATTTATACAACATATTATTCAATATTGTAAATTGAGATACCTTAATTTTGAAAGCCCTAGGGTTTTCTCCTGTAGGAATCTCTCCATGTTGTATGTATCTCATGATTGGGAGGATCCATGATCCTGAATGAGATTGAGTATCATCACTAGGGATGATTGCAGAATCTTCTCCTATCTCCATAGCTACATGATCCTCGATAGCAGGGGTCAGGATATGGATAATAGGAATCCTTATATCCTCCGGGATCTTCAAGGATGATCCTAGATTGGCTAATGCATCAGCCTCTGCATTCTCTTCCCTTGGTACCTGTGTCAAACTAAAGGAAACAAAAGAGAGTGCCAATTCTTTGACTATCTCTAAATATTTGATTAGCTTTTCACCTTTAACAGCATAGGATCCATTAAAGTGATTAGTGATTAATAATGAATCTACATGTACCTCAAGATACCTGATCCTCATATGCTTAGCAATTTGCAAACCAGCTATCAAGGCTTCATACTCAGCCTCATTGTTGGTAGTTTGAAATTCACAAGCTATGGAGTGGGGTATTATGTCCCCCTGTAGCTATTTTAGTAGTATTCCCAGCCCTGATCCTTTTACATTGGAGGCTCCATCAGTGAATAGTATCCAAGGATCCTTAGTTTCTTCAAGCTGTTGGACTTCTAACTCAGCCTCCTTTTGCAAATCACTACTAAAATCTGCCACAAAGTCAGCTAAGGCTTGGGATTTGATTGCAGTCCTTGGTTCATATCTTATATCATATGCACTAAGCTTCACTGCCCACTTAGCCATCCTTCCTGACATTTCAGGTTTCCTGAGAACATTCTTAATTGGAAAATTAGTCTTAACAATAATGGCATGAGTCTCAAAATAATGTCTTAATTTAGTAGATGCCATAATTAATGCAAGGATAAGTTTCTCTAAGTGTGAATACCTGGATTCAGCATCAAGTAAACTCTTACTTACATAATAAACATGATGTTGTGTACCTTGGTGATCCTTAACAAGGACCGCACTTACTGCCTTTGAGGATACTGCTAGGTATAAGGATAATATATCCCTTTTTTCTGGTTTCATCAAGGCTGGGGCTGAGGATAGGTAATCCTTAAGAGCTTTGAGGGCACTTTCATGCTTCTCAGTCCATTCAAATTTCTTGTTTTTCCTCAGGATGTCATAGAATTCCTTGCACTTTTCTGAGGATTTGGATATGAACCTGTTCAAAGCTGCGATCCTGCCTGTCAATCTTTGCACATCCTTAGCATTGGCAGGAGATTTGATATTCACAATAGCCTTGATTTGCTCTGGACTTGCTTCAATGCCCCTCTTTGTCACCATATAGCCTAAGAATTTACCTGCCTTAACACCAAAATGACACTTGGAAGGATTTAGTTTCATATTAAATTTATCAAGGATATTGAATGCTTCCTCCAAGTCTTTAAGGTGATCCTCAGCTTTCTTGGACTTAACCACCATGTCATCAATATAGACTTCCATAGTGTGTCCAATTTGTTCCTTGAACATCATATTGACTAGCCTTTGATAAGTAGCACCTGCATTCCTTAGTCCAAATGGCATAGCAATATAACAATATATACCAGTTGGGGTCATAAAGGTTGTATCCTCTTGATCAGATGGTTCCATCTGAATTTGTTGAAATCCAGATGAGGCATCCATAAAAGTCAACAACTCATGACCCGCGGTAGCATCCACCATGGAGTCAATGTGGGGTAATGGGAAAGGATCCTTGGGAGATGCATTGTTTAAATCAGTAAAATCGACACATACCCTCCACTTTCCATTTTTCTTTTGAACAACAACCACATTGTCTAACCATCTTGGATACTTAACCTCTCTTGTCATACCTGCCCGAAGTAGTTTGTCTACCTCTTCCTGGATAATAGCATTCCTCTCGGGTGCAAACTTTCTCGTCTTTTGATGAATTGGCTTGAATGACCTGTCAATGCCAAGTTTATGAGTAATTATATCTTTAGATATACCTGTCATATCCTCATGTTTCCAGGCAAAGGTAGTTTTTCTTCTTTTAAGGAAGGATATTAGCTCCTGTTCAATGTCGCTAAGGATCCCTGATCCTATGAAGATCTTGGATTCAGGATCATCAGGATCCATGAGGATTTCTTTCAAATCCTGTTCTCTTGCCTCCAAGACATCTCTTGAAGGATATTTTAATTGCTATTGCTCCCTTGGTCTTGAGGCTGGCTTCATTGATGATGTATAACAATTCTTAGCCTCTTGTTGATCACTCTCAATTTTCATCACTCCCCATGGACTTGGAAGCTTTACACACTGATGATAGGTGGATGGAACTTCCTTCATATCATGTATCCATGGCCTGCCAAGGATAACATTGCAACAAGATAAGCAATCTATAACACAAATTTTTTTATAAGAATGCAATCCTTCAATATAGATGGGGAGTTTGATGTCCCCCAATGTGTTCTTGGTTTCCCCACTAAATCCCACAAGGACTGAGGATCTTGGGACAATATCAGACTCCGGGATATTCATTTTCTTGAGGACATCAAGCTGAATGATGTTCACAGAGCTTCCTCCATCGATCAGGATCCTGCGAACAAAGTGGTTAGAAATAAACAATGTAATTACAAGACCATCATGATGAGGATCCTGGACTTCAACACGATCATCCTCATCAAAGGTTATGACTTTATCCTGGGTAACAATGGAGGTCTGGACGGGTCTGTCTCCATTATCCATCTTGGTTTCCTTAGCATGTCTTTTTGCTGCTGAAAAGGAGGTACCACAAATGTCTGATCCACCGGATATGAAGTTTATAACTTGTGCATCTGCTGGAGGAGCAGGAGCCTTTTCTGGGATCCTTTCAGGATACTGGATCCTTGACTTCTTCCGTCCCAAAAGTTCCTTCAAATGGCCCTTGCTCAACAGGTAACCAATTTCCTTTCTAAGTGCAATGCACTCTTCAGTGTGATGCCCGAAATCCTCATGATATGCACACCACTTGCACTTATCCTTTGTAGCAGCTGGTTTATCACTTTTTCTCGGCCACCTAGCTTTCTCACCTAGATTCTGCATTGCAAGGATTAGTTCATTGTTATCAACAGAAAAACAGTATTCAGAAATAGGAGGATAATCCTAATCATCCTCTTCTTGTTCCACCGCATGCACGTTCTGGTTATCAGATTTGTTGTAGGACTTGGATTTGTTGTTCTTGAAGTAGGATCCCTATTTCTCCTGTTTTGAGGATCATGTCAATCTATCCTGGATCCTTTTGTCATCCTCTAGGCGGATGAACCTAAGGGCACTGGTTCTTACTTCATCAAGATTCCTGCAAGGTGTCATAACAAGATCATCATAGAATAATGAATCCATAAGCAATCCCATTTTAAAGGCTTCTACAGCCGTAGCAATATCCAAATTAGGAATATCTAAGGATTCTTTACTAAACTTAGTGATATAATCTCTAAGTGATTCATTTTGACCTTGTGTTACCTTATATAGATCACTAGTAAATCGTTCAAATTTTCTACTACAAGAGAATTGACTATTAAACAAATTAACTAGATTAGCAAATGAAGTAATAGAGTAAGGGGGAAGACTTAGAAGCCATTTAAGAGCATATCCTGTAAGTGTGGATCCAAATCCCTTGCATAGACATGCTTCGTTTAACCTCTCAGGAATTGGATTGATCCCCATCCTCTCCCTGTATTGAGCTACATGCTCCTCTGGATCCGTTGAACCATCATACAGCTTCATGGATGGTATCTAGAATCTTTTGGGTATCTCAGCATCACAAATAGGTGGTGCAAAGCGAGATATCCTATGGCTACCATCTGCAATTTCAGGAATGGGTTTAACCACTCCTGGTACGCTGGATATCATATCCTTAAGCTTCCGTAACCCCCTGGCCATAGCCTGATTGATACCTGTATTCTGCATAGAGCCATGGTTAGGGTTATATGAATTATTAAAAGTGTTACCTCCCACAGGATTCGTGTTTGGAATTCCAGATGTGAATCCATATTGACGGGACTCTGGTATGATTGAAGGACTAGAGGAAGCAATGGTCTGCATTGGTATGAAGTCTCCTTGATGAACATCCGAGCTTGGAGGCTGCATACTTCTTAAGAATCCTGGATCCTTAAAGATGTTGGATCCTTGAGGCTGAGATGATCCTTGAACCTGAAAGGATCCTGGAATCATAGAAGATCCTTGGACCGGGAAGGATCCTTGGACCTGGGAGGATCCTTGGACCTGAGAGGATCCTTGGACCTGGGAGGATCTTGGACCTGGGAGGATCCTTGGACCGAGAAGTATCCTAAATATCCTCCTGAGCTGATGAAGGATCCCTGATGCTGAAAAGAGGATCCCGAAGGTTGAGAGCAGGATCCTTGAGGTTGGAAGTGAGAGCCAAATGCCTGACTCATAGTTGTTGTTCCATAACGCATTTCTGATGGACCACTTTGATACTGGATGCCCGGAACTGCCGATTGTAGGGTAGTTACAACTGGAGTGTCAAAATTTAATGACCTTGGCATCAGAGGAGAGTGATCCTCCACTGATTTCTTCTGTTTCTTGATATCACCAATCTCTTGGAGGATCCGTTCATTGATTTTGTCCTGCTCTTGCATGCGATCCCTCATCTGCAAAATCAGATTAAAAAGATCATTAGTAGTAGGATTAGTGGAAACAGAGGAAGTTGGTGGTTTTGTGAAAAATGGGGATTTGTCTCTTCGCGGCATTCTCAGTATTCTTCTGGGATCCAGAAGGTGGTGGAGGCAAAGGTGGAACGCCTTGTGAAGAACTAATTGCTGGCATAGAACTTGATGTATTCTTTGTTGAGGAAGCGATCAGCTTGGTCGTAATGAACCGAAATGACCACAAAAGTATGAATCTTCTTAGGAATGAAGCACCAATTGCCCCACGGTGGGCGCCAAACTGTTTTGGTCAAAAATCAAGCAATGATAATGCAACCAAACTTTCTGTTGTGAGGTATGATGCTTGAATCAATGAACAATACTAAGGATCACTCAGAAATGAAATGAACAAGTGACACAAAGATCTATACGAGGAAAAAGCCCTTGATCAATGAATGTTCTCCGACATAAAAAACCTCGGGTGATGGAAACTACCAATCACCAACTCAGATTAAACAAGAAATGTATTACAACTTCGGATGATAGCGAGCTAATTACAAGGATCACTATAGTGTAATGTGCAAAAAAGTGTGTAATCGCCAAGTGAATTGTCAAGAGCTGGTGAGAGCAGTTACGAGTGTGTGTGTTAAGCTAAAAATAGCCAAGTGTTTCGATTTAGCTCGCTATCCCTTTTAAAAATGAAAAATATCTAAGCTAACAAACATCCCGCATTTGGTGCAAGTCCTCCACGACCTCCATAACGTCCATTTCAGCCATGCACGTGCGGAATAAATATGGAATATGCTCCAGGAATATCGCCAAGACCAAGTCCAAGCTCGTACTCCTGCAAAACAACATCATATTCAAAGCAGACAATCGTTAGTATAAGGATCCTTACAATGATCCATGATCCTGATCCTGCAATACTTCTGAGGATCACTAATTCAAACAGAAGTGAGGATCACTAAGCCCAACAGTAATTGAGGTCACTGATCATTGGAAAATCCTCCCCTAACAATTTGATATTCACAATAGCCTTGATTTGCTCTGGACTTGCTTCAATGCCCCTCTTTGTCACCATATAGCCTAAGAATTTACCTGCTTTAACACCAAAATGACACTTGGAAGGATTTAGTTTCATATTAAATTTATCAAGGATATCGAATGCTTCTTCCAAGTCTTTAAGGTGATCCTCAGCTTTCTTGGACTTAACCACCATGTCATCTATATAGACTTCCATAGTGTGTCCAATTTGTTCCTTGAACATCATATTGACTAGCCTTTGATAAGTAGCACCTGCATTCCTTAGTCCAAATGGCATAGCAATATAACAATATATACCATTTGGGGTCATAAAGGTTGTATCCTCTTGATCAGATGGTTCCATCTGAATTTGTTGAAATCCAGATGAAGCATCTATAAAAGTCAACAACTCATGACCCGCGGTAGCATCCACCATGGAGTCAATGTGGGGTAATGGGAAAGGATCCTTGGGACATGCCTTGTTTAAATCTGGTAAAATCGACACATACCCTCCGCTTTCCATTTTTCTTTTGAACAACAACCACATTGGCTAACCACCTTGGATACTTAACCTCTCTTATCATACCTGCCCGAAGTAGTTTATCTACCTCCTCCTGGATAATAGCATTCCTTTCAGGTGCAAACTTTCTTCTTTTTTGACGAATTGGCTTGAATGACCTGTCATATCCTCATGCTTCCAGGCAAAGGTAGTTTTCCTTCTTTTAAGGAAGGATACTAGATCGTGTTCAATGTTGCTAAGGATCCCCGATCCTATGAATATCCTGGATTCAGGATCATCAGGATCCATGAGGATTTCTTTTACATCCTGCTTTCTTGCCACCAAGACATCTCTTGAAGGATACTTTAATTGCTATTGCTCCCTTGGTCTTGTGGCTGGCTTCATTAATGAGGTATAGCAATTCTTAGCTTCTTGTTGATCACTCTCAATTTTCACCACTCCCCATGGACTAGGAAGCTTCACGCACTGATGATAAGTGGATGGAACTGCCTTCATATCATGTATCCACGGCCTGCCAAGGATAACACTGCAACATGATAAGCAATCTATAACACAAAATTTCTGATAAGAATGGAGTCCTTCAATATAGATCTTATCCTCGGTGACAGTGGACGTCCGGATGGGTCTGTCTCCATTATCCATCTTGATTTCCTTGGCATGTCTTTTGGCTGCTGAGAAGGAAGTACCACAAATGTCTGATCCACCGGATAAGAAGTCTATAACTTGTGCATCTGCTGGAGGAGCAGGAGGCTTTTTACGGGATCCTTTCAGGATCCTGGATCCTTGACTTCTTTCGTCCCAAAAGCTCTTTTAAATGCCCCTTGCTTAACAAGTAACCAATTTCCTTTCTGAGTGCAATACACTCTTCAGTGAGATGCCCAAAATCCTCATGCTATGCACACCACTTGGACTTATCCTTTGTATCAGCTGGTTTATCACTTTTTCTCGGCCACCCAGCTTTCTCACCTAAATTCTGCATTGTAAGGATTAGTTCATTGTTATCAACAGAAAAACAATATTAAAAAATGGGAGGATAATCCTCATCATCCTCTTCCTGTTCCACTGCATGCACATTCTGGTTATCAGACTTGTTGTAGGACATTGATTTGTTGTTCCTGAAGTAGGATCCTTGCTTTTCCTGTTTTGAGGATCCTGCCAATCTCTCCTGGATCCTTTAGTCATCCTCTAGGCGGATGAACCTAAGGGCCCTGGTCCTTACTTCATCAAGATTCCTGCATGGGGTCATAACAAGATCATCATAGAACAATGAATCCCTAAGCAAACCCATTTTAAAGGCTTCTACTGCCGTAGCAATATCCAAGTTGGGAATGTCTAAGGATTCTTTACTAAACTTAGCGATGTAATCTCTAAGTGATTCATTTTGACCTTGTGTTACCCTATATATATCACTAGTTAATCGTTCAAACTTTCTACTACAAGATAATTGACTATTAAACAAATTAACTAGATTAGCAAATGAAGTAATAGAGTAAGGGGAAGACTTAGCAGCCATTTAAGAGCAGATCCTGTAAGTGTGGATCCAAAACCCTTGCATAGACATGCTTCTTTTAACCTCTCAGGAATTGGATTGATCTCCATCCTCTCCTTGTATTGGGCTACATGTTCCTCTGGATCCGTCGAACCGTCATACAGTTTCATGGAAGGTATTTGGAACCTCTTAGGTATCTCAGCATCACAAACAGGCGGTGCAAAGCGAGATATCCTATGGCTACCATCTGCGATTTCAGGAATGGGCTTGACCACTCGTGGAACACTGGATATCATGTCCTTAAGCTTCTGTAACTCCCTGGCCATAGCCTGATTGATACATGTATCCTGCATAGAGCCATGGTTAGTGTTATATGAATTATTAAAAGTGTTACCTCCCAAAGGATTCGTGTTTGGAATTCCAGATGTGAATCCATATTGACGGGACTCTGGTATGATTGAAGGACCAGAGGAAGCAATGGTCTGCATTGGTATGAAGTCTCCTTGATGAACATCCGAGCTTGGAGGCTGCATACTTCTTAAGAATCCTGGATCCTTAAAGATGTTGGATCCTTGAGGCTGAGATGATCCTTGAACCTGAAAGGATCCTGGAATCATAGAAGATCCTTGGACCGGGAAGGATCCTTGGACCTGGGAGGATCCTTGGACCTGAGAGGATCCTTGGACCTGGGAGGATCTTGGACCTAGGAGGATCCTTGTACCTGGGAGGATCCTTGGACTGTGTGCATTCCCAAATATCCTCCTGAGCTGACGAAGGATCCCTGATGCTGAAAAGAGGATCCCGATGGCTGAAAGTAGGATCCTTGAGACTGGGAGTGAGAGCTAAGTGCCTGACTCATGGTTGCCATTCCATAACGCCTTTCTGATGGACCACTTTGATACTGGATGCCCTGAACTGCCGATTGTAGGGTAGTTACAACTGGAGTGTCAAAATTCAATGACCTTGGCATCAGAGGAGAGTGATCCTCCACTGATTTCTTCTGTTTCTTGATATCACCAATCTCTTGGAGGATCCGTTCATTGGTTTTGTCCTTCTCTTGCATGCGATCCCTCATCTTCAAAATCAGATTTAAAAGATCATTAGTAGTAGGATTAGTGGAAACAGAAGAAGTTGGTGGTTTTTGGAAAATGGGGGTTTGTCTCTTCGCAGCATTTTCAGCATTCTTCTGGGATCCAGAAGGTGGTGGAGGCAAAGGAGGAACGCGTTGTGAAGAACTGATCGCCGGCATAGAGCTTTATGTGTTCTTTGCTGAGGAAGCCATTTGCTTGATTGTAACGAACCGAAATGATCACCAGAACAATAATTTCCAAGAACGAAGCACCAATTGCCCCACGGTGGGCGCCAAACTGTTTTGGTCAAAAATCAAGCCAAGATAATGCAACCAAACTTT